>CAUYQU010093367.1:0-14651 GCA_963574635.1 Cheracebus regulus | reverse complement strand
TAGACCACAAGACCCATGTGTTAGTAATGCTGTCCCAGAAAACCAACAAATGCCCTTGGTCTCTCAAAATAAGAAAGATAGTAATATATATATTCTTTTTTTCCAATTCATCTATTATTTCTTTTTTTATTATTATACTTTAAGTTCGGGGATAAATGTACAGAATGTGCAGGTTTGTTACATAGGGACACACGTGCCATGGTGGTTTGCTGCACCCATCAACCCGTCATCTACATTAGGCATTTCTCCTAATACTATCCCTCCCCTAGCTCCCCACCCCACAACAGGCCCCAGTATGTGATGTTCCCCTTCCTGTGTCTCCGTATTCTCATTGTTCAACTCCCACTCAGGCATGAGAACATGCAGTGTTTGGTTTACTGTAACATATAAAAGGAATAAGTAAACCCATTACATGTGACTGTACCAGGGGCCCTGCTACAAGTACAGACATGGGCTTTGAGACAGCTATTTCTTCAGTAACAGTGGTTCTCAAATATATTGGCTTTTAACTAGAGGAGACCTTTTTTGAAAAGAAAAAAATATTGACATTGAATATATGAGACAAGTAGTATAAAGCCTGGGCCTCTTGGCTTCTGCAGTCGGAGACACACAGAATTGTAAGGCCATACCAAAAAATTTTAGGAAACTGATCTAATCCCATTGCTTTACTATACAAGCAAAGAAATTGAGGCAAAGTCAAAAAATAAGCTGGTAGCAAAGCCTAGACCATTTTTCAGGGATTGGTTCTCCTAACTGTGTTTACACCAGAGCTCAAAGCAGTTACCCAGAAGGTTGAAAATCTAGTAGTATACCAGATTTACTCTTCACAGTTTGTAAGAACTGACTATTAAATTTTTAGGAAACTTACAAGCCAGTTGACTTCACATTGGCCATTTTGACCCTGACTGCAATCAGTGTCAGACCCCCCCCACATTTAACCCCATGACCCTTAGTAAACTTTTTTTTTTTTTGAAACAGGGTCTTGCTCTGTCACCAAGGCTGGAGTGCTGTGATACAATCTTTGCTAACTACAATCTCTGCCTACTAGGTTCAAGGAATTCTCAAACCTCAGCCTCCAGAGTAGCTGGAATTACAGCTGGGTACCACCATGCCCGGCTAATTTTTTTATTTTTAGTAGACACAGAGTTTCACCATGTTGGCCAGGCTGGTCTCAAACTCTTGGCCTCAAGTGATCTGCCCACCTCAGCCTCCCAAAGTGCTGGGATTACAGGAGCGAGCCACTGCGTCTGGCCTAAACTTTTTTTTATTAAAAAAAAATTTAATCCATGTAATTGAAAAAGAATTATACTTTTCATGTAGCAGATACTAAAACATCTGAAATTCTTTCCATTTTTAAAATATACAAAATATCACATCATGTAAAGGAATACAAAGTATACCATGAAAGTACAGATTATTAAAATTCCACAAGCACAACCACTGCTTGAAATGTTGACATTTGCCCAAGTTGGACACCTTCACAGTGTATATAAATAATTAAGTATGTGTCCTTGTGTAACCCCTTCTAAAGATTTGAGAAATTTCATGAAACAAAGAAAACCAAGCCAGACTCTTAAGAGTTACAGAATAAATCTACATCTAAATGTGGACTTCTTACTATGTACAAGGCATTGTGGTAAGTTTTATAAAAGATAAAATTATAGTAAGAAGTCAGCATCCAGAGCTCTTAGGAAATTAATCATTCTGGATAGGCACAGAGTCAGGGAGATGGAACTTTATATTTATTGAGCACCTGTTGTGTGCCAGGTACTGTGCAAAACATAAAATATTTTTTCCTTCACTATTCACAGGTCCTATGAGATAGGTATTATTCTTCTCATTTTACCAATAAGGAAATTTAAGCTAAGAAGGTTTAGTCATTTGGCCAAAGTCTTATATTAAGTGTCAAAGTGGGAATTCAAGACCAAGTTGGTCTGATTTCAAAATATGTGCTCATCCAAATATCCAGCATTGCCCCTCCAGGTTTCTACCATTTTAGACAAGAATTTTCTGAAAAGGTGCTGCATATACCCTGTTTTAAGCAGAACATATCTTTCTTGATAGTTAAACACCAATTAATACCTGGTAGTATCTTTAGGATTCTAAGTGCTTAGGGCCTCCTATTTGACCTGGCAAAGGAAAGAGGAGCTCTAGAAATGCTCTATTTTTTAAATTCAACAATCTATCATTTTATCCTTTCATAGGTAGTTGTGATTATTGTTTGCCAAACATTTGCCTTCCCAGTTCTAGAATTTGCTATTTTATTTTACTATGAACCTTTCCAAAGGAATATTAAGTAGTCATTAAAAAGAATGAGAAAAAACTCTAAGTACAGATAAGCAACATCTCCAAACAAATCATGAGTAAAAGGCAAGACGCAGAACAGTAAACACCGTGTAGTATCATTTATGGAGAAAGAGACAAACAGGAGAAAGAGAGAGTAGAAAAGAAAAAGTGAGAAGGTAACAAATATTTCTAAATTGGGGCTAAGCTATTGCTAGAAATAGCTTTAAGGATCTGCAAATAAGGCTGGGTATGATGGCTCACACCTGTAATCCAGCACTTTGGGAGCCCGAGGCAGGAGGATTGTTTGAGTCTAGGAGTTCAAGACCAGCCTGGGCAATATAGCAACACTCGTCTCTACACAAACTACAGGAATTAGTTGGGCATAGTATTAAGTGCCTACGGTGCTAGCTACTCCAGAGGCTGAAGTGGGAGGGTCACCTGAGCCTGGGGCGGTCAAGGCTACAGTGAGTCCTGATCATGTCACTGCACTCCAGCCTAGGCGACAGAGTGAGACACTGTCTCAAAAATTAAAATGGAAAGAATCTAGTAAACAGGAAAAAAAAAAAAGGAGAATTTGGCTGGGTGCAGTGGCTCATGCCTGTAATCCCAGCACTTTGGGAGGCTGAGTTGGGCAAATCACTTGAGGTCAGGAGTTTGGGACCAGACTGACCAACATGGCAAAACCCCATCTCCACTAAAAATACGAAAATTAGCCAGCAGTGGTGGTGGGCGCCTGTAGTCCCAGCTACTCAGGAGGCTGAGGCAGGAGAACTGCTAGCACCCAGGAGGTAGAGGTAAGTGGAGATTACACTGAGCCAAAATCAGGCCACTGCACTCCAGCCTGGGCAACACAGCAAGATCATCTTCCAAAAAAAGGAGGGTAGGGGGCAATGAAACGTGTTTTCTCTGTGTAAGCTTCGATACTCTTTTTTTCATTTTTTACACTGTATATATATATTAGCAATTAACAAAATAAAATAATAATATATAATGACAGCCCTGACAACCAAAGAGAGTTTTAGAATTTTAAGGTTCTAAGCAGTATATGGGGAAATGACTCTTAACAAGTTCAGTATGTAAGCTTTGTTTCATTCTCCAGGATGCTCAAAGCACAGTTGATGCCTGCTTCTCAACTGTGCTCATATTAGCCCAGTGTGAACATTTAAAACAAAGTCCTTTAACTTCACATGATTTACAGTATAGCTGGAGATACTATTTGTAAATGTACCAGTCAAATAAAAGATGTAAATAACCACTCTCACTTACAAAAGTAGAAGTCTACAACTCAGTACATGTGTTATTAGCTATAACAGATCCAAGAGCATACGTTATTTTGTAAAAAGAGCAATTTGAGCCAAGATTCTTAGACTAAGGAGAATATTAAAAGGCAAACAGAAGACAACATTTCAAATGGGTGGGGGAAGCACAAATAAAAGTATAGTAATCCCAGCACCTTGGGAGACCAAGGCAAGAAACTCAACAGCTTGAGCCCAGGAGTTTGAGACTAGCCTGGGTAATAGAGTGAGATTCCATCTCCACAAAAAAATAAAAAATTAGCCAGGTGTGGTGGTGCACACCTGTGGTCCCAACTACTCAGGAGGCTGAGGTGGGAAGACTGCTTGAACCTGGGAGGTTGAGGCTGCAGTGAGCCATGATCGTGCCACTGCTCTCCAGCCTGAGCAACTGAAGGAGATCCTGTGCTTAAAAAAAAAAAAAAAAAAAAAAAAAAAAGTAAGTGTAAGGATGCACTGTTCCTTGTTCCTTGGATAGATGAAACATATTAATTAATAAAACATGAGGTTAGAAAGAGAATATATAGGCAAACTGTAGAGGCCTTGAAATTTAAGTTTCTGAACAGAATAATTAAATAACATGTTATGTTTCACCCAGGAATGGTGTACAGGGTGCAGCAGAAAACAAACATCTAAGCCAGAAGTATTAAATTAGGAGATTTGTTTGTATTCAAATATCCCCCTAGAACATAAGCATCAAGAACAAGGAATTTCATCAGTTTTATATTAATCTATACTGCATGAATTTATACTTGAAACTATAGTAAACACTAACAAAACATGGACAGCCCATCACAGAGCGTGAGGACCTAAACTAGGTAATTTTGAGAAATAAATTAACAATTTAGAGTTTTGTTTTCTGTTTTAAAGAATCTACAAGAACTGATGCCTAAATTAATTTTAGCTCTGAGGGAAAAGAAGCTAAAGATAATTACAAGATTTCTAGTTGGAAAAAATAGTGAAGGCAGAGAAATAATTTGATATTTATATTTATAGCATACATGTACTATATAGTTAAAGTATTTCTAACTAAAATATTTCTGAAATTGAAAATGGCTGAACATTTAAATTATACTCTACCTTCAATTCTCTACCATCTACTACTGGCTGGCATCGCATCCAATAGCACATGGCTTCACCACTCATCTCTAAGCTAGTCACATCATTTCTGTTATAGAGCCCACTTTGGCCTTGCATTATGGAGATGTTAGACATAATCTATACATTTAACCAGGAGATAATCTATCCTGTCAGATGGGAATGGGCATCCCTCCAGAATGCCTGGCATACTCAATGAGCAAACACAAGAGATCTCTCAAACAAACTCTAAAATCTGCCATATTTCTACAATGGAATATCGTTCTTACTTAGGTCCCAAGCTCAGTTATCTCTGAACTAGACTATAACACATTCTTGCCAAAACCGCTGCCACCCTGTTTCAAGTTTTTATTAATGAACTATTAAGCCTCCTGCTCATCAAGGCTTGAAAGCAAATTCATATCTGCTTCACCACTATATTCTTACTATGCTTGGCATGCTGCCACCTATTCAGAAATGTTGAAAAATTTGGGTGAATGAATGAATAAATGAGTGGTTACAGTAACACAGCAGTTTTACTAGATGAGTAAATGTAAACTAAGGAGCTCATGCATTCTCCATGATTGATTCAGCACACAAATGTTAAATGCTTTCAAGGAAAACATAGTATCACATCTAAGAGATCGGCAATGAACTTTCTCAAAAAAAAAAGTCTATCTTTGTTCCGTTTCAAGAAATCTCCCCATCTCTTGGCTTTACTTGCATTGCAGATTAATTTTTATCAAAACAAAAGTAAATATCAAATACTGTGAAGAGTCATAAATCATATAAAAAGTTATAACAACTTTTCTAGAAATATTAACTCAAGGTGCTGTCCCAAGTACAGTAATATGTGTATGTATTTCAAGATTTTTAACAATTATTTTCAGCTAGGTGCTGTGGCTCACACCTGTAATCCCAGCACTTTGGAGGCCAAGGTGGGTGATCATTTCAGGTTGGGAGTTCAAGACCAGCCTGGTCAACATGGTGAAACCCCATCTCGACTAAAATACAAAAATTAGTGGGGCATGATGGTAGGCTCCTGTAATCTTAGCTACTCAGGAGGCTGAGACAGGAGAATTGCTTGAATCTGGGAGGCAGAGGTTGCAGTGAGCCCAGATCACACCACTGCACTCCAGCCTGAGTAATAGAGGAAAACTGCCTCAAAAAAAAAAATTCATCTTAGTAAGATAAAGATCCAGTTTTTTATATACTACAACTTAAACTCCTAGCTGAAGACAAAATTAACTGTTGGCTGATTTTTCTAATAATTTTTAGGTTTTTTTAGAAATTAGATATTTTAAGAAATAAGAGATCCGATGATAAGCTGGATTTACATTTCAGATGGTAAGCTGTTTTGGCTCATTTTGTTTTGTTAAGTTTTTTACTAGTGCCTGAACATGATAAATAAATGCAAACTACTATAAAAAATTAAAGACTACAATATTTGCAAATGCTTTCACTTCCTTTTTAGATAGTCAAAAGCCTACTGCTTTAAATACGATTAACTATAACCTGAAACTTTAGTTTCAAGGCACATTTGGACTGTATCTTCACAATATTAAAACAACTGATCAATGAAGTCAATGTGTTTGGGAGGGCAGCAGTAAGTCAAATGAGACATTTCATGCTGTTGTATACAAAATAACCAGCTGACTGAAGCTGTGAATTAGTAGTTTAATCTTAGAAGTAAAATTCTTATGCAGTCTCAGAGAACAAGTCATTCTTATAAATTACTTGGCAATCACAGATTTTAAACACAGCCTCTCAAATTGCTAGATTTTTTAATATCACACAAGTTATATAAGAATCTGTATAGCTTTTTCTATATTCTCTCTCTAGAAACATATATATCATCAAATAAACAAAATCTCAAAAATCTTTTTTAAAACAAGAAAGAAAATACAATAACTTGCTGTATTTGTGCATAACAAAGAAACTCCAGGAGTGAGAGCTGGCACAGCCAATATTAATGTATTCCACATGGTTAATAGCCAGTAAGTTTTGAAAAAGGAAGAGAAAACCTGACACTTAGGGCTTCTAAAGGAATATAGTGCACTACGTCCACTCTCAGTTATGATTCCAGATGCATAGTTTAAGTGTGATTAAAACTTAAAGAACTGCACAGAGCCTAATGTCAGGATGTTTCCATGTCCCTTTACATCACGTGAATATCCCAGGTCAAATATAACATGACACTAAAGGTCTAGAAGCAAAGTGGATGACCTGAAACTGTATATTTTAACAGATCTCACTGACTCCTCTTTTCAGTGGCTGTGGGACAGACACAGCAGTTTGAACACTAACAATGGCTGTTAAAGTAAAGCTTAATCCCAAATGTGTAAGCATTAAACTGCATACTTCAAAACGATTTTAGAGCATATTTTATTAAATCCTGAAATGCATGTCCTGGTAAATTTCTATATAAATTTGATTTACAAATTCCAGTGAAAATGTGCCACAGCTGGCAGAATAAATTACTACAATAAATCATTATTAAATAACTGTAAATCTTTGTAATGACATAATGCCTAACTTTAAAAAGTATGCAGAAGTAAACATTCGGTGGAAGAAAAGCACTCTTCACATAGGAAAGCAAATTACAAAACTTACCATGCCAACACTACAATGTGATTCAGTGACTAAACAGGGAAATAAAATTCACATAAATAGTACTTAAATCTACAGTGGAGTTGTGTTCACTATTGCATCAAAACGAATTGTATGGTAAGTGGTAAACAGACTCGGGTTTTTAACAGTATCAATCACAGTGCCAACGGGTAAGTCTTACGTGTACAGCTGCATCCAATGTTTTGCTAGACAATAAAAGCATATTCCAGGTATCAATCAGCAACCTCAGTTTGTCCCTTCTCTAAGGCTTCACAAATATTTCTTTAAAACAATATATTTTTCCACCACCATCCTCTCTTCCATATAGAATACCATCCTACTTCAAAATAAACTTTAAAAAAATATACAGAGTTATATTCTTTTTGTTGTGGAGGAGATGGGTAGTTACAGTAATCCATTACTTTAGATAACATTTGAAGTGAATCACACTGAATGTTGCTGCCTTACTGAACTCTCCAAAGCCTCTATGTGTCAAAGTGCAGACACTTGGTACTTGTGTCACAACCAACGAGCTCCATGGCTCCAGCCCAGACGGGCTTCAGAAAAGCGATGGGCCTCAGAGTGCCCACTTATACAGCCTATGATTGCTGCCTCTGCCTCTCAGGAAGGGTAAATTATTGACCGACACTCTGGTAACAGAACTGTCTAAGATAAACCCATTAGAACTGTTAGTCTACTGAATATTTCACACTGCCACTTGGTAAAATCTTTGTCCAAGGCATCACTTTCTACTTTTGTTTGTATTTATCTTCAGCTCACAGTCAGTTATCATAAAATAAAATGTTCCTGAGTGCCATCTCTACCTATTTTCCTACCCCAGTTCCCTAAAGTGTCTCTGGATAAGGACCTTTGCCTCCTCCAACAAGTGAAGAATTTATCAATACGTGACTCTCATGCAGAAAAGTTGTCCTCAACCCAAAAAACTCGCAAACTGAGCTGTCCGATATAATAAAGAGCAAAGATCATTGCCATTTTAATCCAGATCAAAATGTTTTTGTAAATATAAATGGGAGGGTCTTTCTCCCACCCCGTATTTCATTTTCCATTTACAAGTTCGTTATAGGTTCGAATAGCCACTTCTTTTTCTTTTTTTTTGAGACGGAGTCTTGCTCTGTCACTTAGGCTGGAGTGCAATGGAGCGATCTGGGCTCACTGCAACCTCCGCCTCCCACGTTCAAGCGATTCTCCTGCCTCAGCCTTTGAGTAGCTGGCATTACAGGCACCCGCCATCACGCCCGGCTAATTTTTGTATTTTTAGTAAAGACAGGGTTTCACCATGTTGGCCAGGCTGGCCTCAACCTCCTGACCTCAGGTGATCCACCCACCTTGGCCTCCCAAAGTGCTGGGACCACAGGCATGAGCCACAGCACCAGCCTCAGCCATCTCTTTTTGAATATGCAGCAACTGATCCACTAAGATCATTATTAAATCCATCCACCCAAGAAGTACTTGGGGGCCACAATCAGGTATCTCTTCCCAACAAGATACTTCCCTCTTCACCTCCACTTCCCATCCACACAAAGCCAGTCTCCACATATTGCTCAGTCTCATGAGAGAGCAAAGCATCTGTGCTATGGCCTCAAAAGCTGACACATTCCAGACCGAATAAATACACCAGAAAAAGGATACCTGATTCTATAAAAAGGCATAAACATCTAGAAGTTATGTGTGGAAACAACTGAAAATATTTCCAAATAACAGTTCAAAAAAAGAGAACAAGACAGCATGAGAGGACACACGGCCTCAAAAGCAGGGAGGCAGAAGCTCACAGGGGTGCAGGACAGTCCAGAGGAGACCCAGGGGACTGAAGAGAATGCATCATCAGTGAACAAAAGGAAAGGAGATTGTGAGGGGAAACCACCTCAGAACATACCCTATTAACAGAAAAGGGAACAAGTCTAGATTACGAGAGTGGGTGACATAAACTTTTAGCTACATTATCCAGGAAAAGGAATCAAAAGATGAAAATGTTGACCACTTCTGTGCTTAAGACTTCAGTACCAATCGCTCATGGCAATATCCCTAAGTTAACTATACAATTATATGACAAAAGAGATGACACCCCCCACCTCGTGTCTTCCCCATCTCACCGTTCCATGTCCCTAAGCTACCCAGTCCATTCCCAGGCTTCAGTACTATCTTTTGAAGGTAACAAATTTCTATATTCAGTCTATGTCTCCCTTCTCCACTATAATGCACTCCTGTCATTTCCAGGGCAGTGGCTAATATAAACTTCAAACTTGACATCTTCCCAAGTGTCTATCTTATTACTCCTCAAATCTGCTCCACCTCCAGGGCTGCCTACCTCAGTAAATGGCACCATCTGCTATTGAGGGCTTGGCAAATGATTTTCTTCATTTATAAAAGACCATTTTATCCTTCTCTGCCTTTCTTAAGAGTGTTTCCTTGGAGACTTCGTGAATCTGAGTCCTTACTCTAACCTTTGGAACAGAGATAAATCTCTCTAAAGATCAAGTTCAGTCTCCAGTTTTTACAGTGTAGAGATATGGCTAAGTCATGTGCCAAACCAACTCTAGATATGTAAAAAATGAACCTCTGGGATTAGCTCAAATGTCTCTCATGAGATGTACTAAAGACTGTCACAAGGGACAGCCCTTGCTTTGTCTCTCAAAGAAATGAGAAGTTATTAATAATATATTTTCTTCTGCTGTTCTGTATTAACTGAGATTTTGTCCACAACTTCACAGCCACTTTTGAGATATCTTACATACCTATAAAATCTTTTTATGCCTACTCAATAATAAATTATGTTCTCTCTCTCTCTTCTCTATAGATAATACATCTTTTTTGTTGGCATGATTATTTTATTTCCCCAACTACCTCTCCCTGCCCCTCTGACACCCCACATGCAGTCAATCTCCAAATCTTTCTAGTTTATCTCCTACGTATCTCTGGATCTATCCTCCATTTCTCTCTCTATTACTCTGGTACAGACCCATCATATTCTGACTGTTGAAAGAGCCTCCTACCCCAGCTTCTTGCAGTTGCCTTTTTCTCTCTTCCAATACATTCTTCAAATTACATCTGAGTTTCCAAAATCATTTAAGAGGACTCTTTAAGATTTTATCTCTGCCAACCTAACCATCTTATCACCTTCTCACAATGGTCACAGACTTTCTCTCTGCTCCAGACATTCTTTCTCTGCTTTAAAGCTTTTTCCCTTCCTCATTCCTGACCCTCTCCCTTGCCTTCAGAGATGTTTTATTAAACTAGACGAGAGACGGTTATTATCTATTCCTAAAGCACCCTGTACTATTTCCCAACATTTTAAATGTTGGGGTCAATAAGTGCCATGATGGTAGGGCTCTTTGAACCTGTATCTCCTGTGCCTAGTACAGACAGACTCAATAAATGCTTCCGGTTGAATGTTCCAACATATAGCCATGAAAGTAGACAAGCAGCTTAAAAGCTATTTAAAAGCATGCAGATTTACCTATTTTATTATACATATTTATTGTGATGTTAAATCTCCTGCTATACGGTACATCTTGAATCCTGTCATTTTTCTAACTAAATAGGAAACGATTATCTGAAGAATCAGAACTCCCCATCATCACTGCTTTTTGGCTACCACCAGCATCCAGCTTATCAAGACAAAGATGAACTCACTTATGCCCTGGTGCTTGAGTCCAACAAACCCTTGAGTAATTCCTTGACAACTGTCACACATCACAGAAATGTGAGAAGTATCTGTCAAAAGTTTGGACATACTTCTTAAGACCTAACATAAATAGTTACATTTCTACATTTCCTTAAGTCCCTTTCTCAAAACTTCATTTTTAACAGCATTAGCAATAGCTAATGAAAATGTTGACTATAGCGGGACACAGTGGCTCACACCTGTAATCCCAGCACTTTGGAAGGCTGAGGCGGGTGGTCAGGAGTTCGAGACCAGCCTTGGCAACATGGTGAAACCCCATCTCTACTAAAAATGCAAAAATTAGCTGGGCATGGTGGTGGACGCCTATAATCCCAGCTTTTTGGGAGGCTGATAGGAAATTCCTTGAACCCAGGAGGCTGAGGTTGCAGTGAGCTGAGATCACGCCACTGCACTCCACCCTGGTGACAGAGCGAGACTCCCTTGAAAGGAAGGAAAGGAAAGGAACAGAAGGGAGGGAAGGGGAGGGAAAGGAAAGAAAGGAGGGAGGGAAGGAGAGAGGAAGGGAGGAAAAGGAAGAAAGTAGGGAATACTGACTATGTAATTTTACCATTTACAACAATTATTGAATGCCTACTATATCCCTAATACAATGGTAGCACAGCAACCCTTCGTTTTTTTGTTGTTGTTGTTGTTTGCTTTTTTAAAAGCATACTTGCAAGGTCATATCGAGTTCATTCTGTTATTTAAAAGCAAAATTAATTGTAACAATCCATGTATAATGAAGTCTTATAAATTACTATTTTATATGAAACCAAATAGCTTTTATTCCTTTACAGTATTTAGAGTTTAGGTGATAATTTTATTCAACAAATTACAAACACAAAGCAAGGTATATTAGTTAAAAAATCACCACTAATTTAGTCGCTTAAAACACAATGTTCTTATTTTACAGTTATATTGGTCAGAAGTCTGACAGATCTCACTGGGCTAAAGTCAAGGTGTCCGCAAGGCTGCCATCCATTTAAGAGGCTCAAAAGGAGAATCTGCTTCCTTGCATTTTTCAGCTGCTATCGGCCACCAGCATTCCTTAGCTTAGGGCCCAGCTGCTCCATCTTCAAAGCCAGCCATGTTAGATCTCTCTGATCATTCTTCCATAGTCATCTCTCTCTCTGACCACAGCTGGGAAAAAGTTCTCAGCTTTTATTTTCATTTTGTTAAATATTCACTATCTGGTACTTTATTTTTTTTTATTGTTACTATATTTTAATTTCTGGGGTACATGTGCAGATAGTGCAGGATTGTTACATAGTTCTCAGGTTTTACTGACTTGTGTGGTTAGACTGGGTCCACTTAGAAAATCCAGTATTATCTCCCTTATCTCAAGGTCCATCTGCAAAGTCCCTTTTTTTTCCCCCCCTTTGAGATGGAGTTTCACTCTGTTGCCCAGGGATAAGTGCAGTGGTGCGATCTTGGCTCACTGCAACCTCTGCCTCCCAGATTCTCTTGCCTCAGCTGCCCAAGTAGCTGAGACTACAGGCGTATACTACCACATCCAACTAATATTTGTATTTGTAGTAGAGACAGGTTTCACCATATTGGCCAGGCAGTTCTCGAACTCCTGACCTCATGATCTGCCCGCCTCAGCCTACCAAAGTCCTGGGATTATAGGCGAGAGCCACCATGCCCAGCCCAAAGTCCCTTTTCTTATGTAAGGTATATATTCACAAGTTCTTGAAAGTTGGACATACTTGGGTGGCCATTAGTCTACTGACCACACAAGACATATAAAAATTTTAGGTTACCATTCTCACACTGAGAATTATAGATTTCTACTTATCCGGTATTTAAAATCTGCCAATTTAATATGAGGCTAAGGCACAATATATCCATCAATCTTATTATCACAAACAAAATCTTTGAAGAATCAACTGGTTTTATATATATGCACAGATGTAAAATTAAATCAACTTTTTAAAAGACATTGTTTAAATTATCTTTCATTTGAATGAGAAAAATATTCTATGGTCAAAGTTTATGGTTTTGTTATAAACAGACTCCTGAGGAAATTTGTTCTGATTTTACCAGTGATAAATTCTAGGAAACGAATTCATTTAAAGTGGGCTATAACACTTAACTTCATGGTAATCGTTTTTAGGTCACACCAAAAAAGCAACGTAGAGAAACGGATTACAAGTTACTATTCTAACAGCTGGCTATAATCTCACACTTCTATATTAAGAAAGATATGATTTCATGAAAAAATCTAGGCAACTGGAATTGAGGCTTATTTCATAAATCGTTTTTAATATTTTTGTACTTTGTTATGATAAGGGTTTTTCCTACAGAAATCAAGGACCACAACTGAAGTTTGTTTTACTCAAGAACAGTATGTTTTCTGTATAGATATTAGAAAGAACTTTAATGATAAGTATAGCAATTTTTAAGACTTCAGGAGCACAAAAATCACCAAATATATTTTTCCTTAATTTTTCTTACTCTGAAGTCTTATTTCTTAATGGAATATAAGTTTATAAACTGAAATGGAAATTACCAGTATCTATATGTATCCGTGTTAAATCCCTGAAAATACATAGGAAGAAAAAAGGAATACTGAACATAGCTTGAAAACAAATCAAAAGAACAATCATACTTAACCATGCCATTTATATATAACTCAGTTTTATTGGTACCTATTTTAAATCTGCAAAGGCATTCTACAATCATATTTGAAGCTAGAAGTCACATAAATATCATAGAATACCTCAATTTTTGGAGACAGAAACTCTTATGAGCTAAGTATTTTCTGAATTTAATTTGCAGTGAGAATGTATAGATATAAGAAATATCTATTATGCTACTTCCATGGGGGAAGTAAGGACAGGGAAAGGTCCTATCAAAGACCATCTAAGTATACCACTAAGTACTCAGCTTCATTTTAAAACAAAGCCAAAAAAGACAAATTCATTGTAACCTCCTCAAGGTGAGTAGTATTTTTCAAAATATCATTGCTCTTCAGTAACTCTCAGAAAAATGTACTAACACTATTGGATAGAATATAAATAGCTAAGTTATTTAATAATTTGTACATCTACCTATTGGGTCTAAATCATGCATTTTCAATGGGGTGAAAAAATTTAGATATTACAATGGTTTATGGTCCTTCAAAGTTCAACCCTACCAGACAAAATGTTATTCTTGGAGAGAGATCCAAGATGGCCGATTAGCAACAGCTCAGGAATGTAGCTCCCACTGAAAGCGCAGAGAACGAGTGGACGCCGCACTTTCCGACGAATTTTTGTTGCCCACAGACCGAGAGATTCCCGGCAGAGGAGCCACACGGGTCGCCAGCGCGACTCTTTTGGCCGGCGCGGCTGTTTTGCTGGCGCCCCGGCGCAGCGCTTCTCGGTGCGGAGTATACGGGACTGGCTGCCCTTTTAGTCCGGCTCGGCTGGTCCCATCCCCACAAGGAGGGCAGCAATTGGAAGCGTTGAGGACTGAGTTTCACAGCAAGCGCAGCTGAACCCGGGAAGGCCCAGCTCTGTGGAGAAGGGGCGCCCCCCAAAGGAAAACTAAGAAATAGAAAAAACTTTATCACCAACAAGCCAGACGTCCACTCAGAGACCCAATCTGAAGGTCGGCAATTACAAAGACGACAGGTGGATAAATCCACAAAAATGGGAAGAAACCAGTGCAAAAAGGCTGAGAACACCCGAAATCAGAATGCCTCTCCTCCTACAGGGGAT
>CAUYQU010093364.1:0-11826 GCA_963574635.1 Cheracebus regulus | reverse complement strand
AACTGTAAGCGAAAAATTTTTTTTTTTTTTTTTTTTTTTTTTAAGAAAATGCTATAGGATGGGATTTTAAAATATAATTTCTAAAGGAGATGTACTTTTAATACAATCATAGGATTTTCAGCTGTATTATATACCAATCTTAAAAATATAAGCATTACATCTACTGAAATCAGAATTTTTGGGTCATTTTACCAAAGATTCATGAGATAACATAAGTATTCTAACAGAAGTAAGGGTTAGGTTATTGTAAGTTACTGCTACACCAGTATCTGCAGAGTGGAATTAAAAAAAAAATCAAATCCCATGAAACTCTCATAGTTTAGAGTCAAAGAATAATGCAGGAGGCTAAGAAGAACTAGTAGATATTTTTTTGTAAAGTAGAAAATATTTAACCATTTTGCTTCATTCCAAGTGATAATTCCTTTAACTGCTCCGGTCAAAAATTTATAAATATTTAGTTTTAAAAATCGGTAAATAAACATGAAAGCACAGATTATTTAAATGTATTGAGATGTTCGGGGGAGAAAAATTAACTTATGCCTTTTGATCATATTATTTCCTTTCACATACTTTCTGCAAGCTTATGACAGTTTAGATGATAAAAAAATATAATCATTAGGTGAACTCAAATATTTTTCTACCTTTGAAAAATAAGAAAATATACCTAAAACAGATTCTCAATGGTGTTTCTCTAAATATTACTTAGCACATAAGATTCCTCTAGCATTACAAATCTATTTCGGCTCCTAAATTAAAACTCATCTGGAAAGGACCGTTTTACCCTGTTTATATAACATTGTCACATAAAGAGTGTTAAAAAAATACTTCACTAAAAATAGCTTGCGTAAGTTAGGGATTAGAGTAGTTTCTGCTGCTATAATTGTTCCTTTGTAGTTTTTTCCATGATGTTTTTGCAGTGTTTTTGACTGTGTTTATTAAAGTCAGCACATCAAAAAGGATCAAAGAGAAAGTGAGTGAGAACCAAAGAAACCCCAAGTGTGTTGTCTCATTGGGGAGTTATGCAGATTCGCATAAACAAGTGCAAATTGTTGAGGTTTTAATGAAAATTTTCTACAATTATTTTATCTGAAGTCATTCTATACAATAACATCTGTACAGCAGATGGCTATACTGTACCAAGGCAATGCTCCTTTTTCTTTCTGTTTAATAGTACATCTGAGATGACTACTTTTGTCACTGTGCTCAATTTGGTTCAGCAAATAATTTTGAAAAGTGCAGCTGCTGCAGATGGTCACAACAGTTATATAAACTGTAAAATCAAAGATACAGTTAAGTATTTCTGTATTAGATTCAAACTATAAAAATCTGACAATAACTTCATTGAGTTCAAAAATATACTACAGTAAAAAAAATTTCAGTTGAATGTAGAACAATGTCACTTGAAAACTACAAAAAGAAATACAACTACTGGTAGGAGGCTTTTATGTGAGTATATTTGTTTTTTGGTGGTGGAAAGTTTTTTACCACTTACCAAAATTATACTTTGAATATATGTTTGCATGTATTTTATCCAAATTGCAAAGCATGAATTTTTCAGACATTTGACTACACAATGAAATTAATGTTCAAAGCTTAAATTATGTTTTATTATAAAAATGTAGTTAAAATAATTTTTTGAAAAAATATGTACCAATCTCTTAATCACAATTTCCAGAGAAATCATTCCTTATAACTAGAAGTTAATATAATCTTATTTAATGTAATTACAGTTTATCATCCTAAACTGTTTGAGTATGCACAAAGCAAAAACTGCAGCAAAAATATATTTTGGTGTCCATTATAGTCTCATAACAAAATTGTTCCTATGAAGTAGCTAACCTCAACTGAGATTTGATTTGATGCAAATAATTACTTTAAAATATTTGCTGAACACTGCATGTTAGAGTTGTATAAAGTATGTTTAGTCAAAGCTATAGCTGACATTTTTGTGTTTAACTAGATTTAAAAACATAATTGTAAAAGGATTAAGGGTATGTTGTTTTCTTATACAAGGGGGAAAAAAACAAGTTCCAAAACTAGAGTTGACTGATTCATATAGCTTAGTGAGAGAAGGATTTTTTAATATTGTAGAGATGTTTACTAAAGACAGACATCATAAAACATGGATAAAATATGAGTATCAAATGAATAAAAAAGCAATGAGGATGAAAAAAAAAAAAAAAAAGGACCTAGAAGTGAGTACAGTTTGTTTGAGTCTTAAAACCTTTCCCTGCTATGACAGGGACGACTGGAAAGGCCTGGGAATAGGCCCAGTGTTGTCTGGGTTGCAGTTTATTTGTGGATACATCAGATACTCCAGTATTTCATAGTCTTTCATGTCCCATGAACCTTACCTTTTTCACTTAAAACTTTTAAGACAATAAAAAAAACACACACACACACACACACAGAGCTTTTAGTTGGCTTGGTCACAAATATTTCTGGTGAGAAAGAAATGAATCATCTGTTTTGGCCTAAAATTCACACTTCTTAACTATAAAACTTTTCCTTTCTCTTTTAACTACTGAGCCCAACTGGCTATATGGAACTAAGTTACAGTTAGTCTACAGCTGCCATTTAATTACTTTTTGATAAGCAACTGAGTTGTATATAAGGATTTGCTTTATCCCCTGCACTATCCCCAATCTCCTATTTCCCTCCACAAATTAAAGTGGGAAATGACATGGTTCCCTTTTGCTACATTTACTTTCAGAGCAAAATTTCTGGCCCTGTGCCCTGAAATTTTACAGTAGCAGTTTCTGTGATTGAAAACTGCTATTTCCCACCTGTGTCTTGCCTTTCCTCTTCCCCTCCTCACAATCCTTCTGCCCACTCTTTTTGAAAAAGCATATAAGAATTTAGTCATGGTAACAGAAGAGGAAAATGTAGATGTCACTGCTGGTTGATTTCTCATCTCTCCTCCCATCAATGACATTCAGTTTGCAGGGTCTGTACCTCCCTTTGCTAGACTAGGCACAAAAGCACAGCTTTTCCTTGCCAGGTGTTGCTGCCTGATAAAATGTCTCAATAGCATTTTTGCAAAGTTGAACCTTGGCTTCTGTTATACTTTGTGTAGCATATTTGCCACCACAGTAACTTTTCTTTTTTAAGTAAATGGTTACCAGTGACTTAATGCTGTGCATCAGAATCACCTGTGGGGCTTGTGGAAGCACAGATTTCAGGGCTCCATGCCCAGACTTTTGGATTCAGTAAGTCATGGGTGGGGTCTGAGAATTAACAATTTCCCAGGTGATGCTGATGCTGCCAGTCCTGAGATCACACTTTGAGAACCACTATTCTAAGGGTTCACAAAACTTAAATACTGTTGTTCCATTATAGCTGTTTTAGGTAAAAGGAAATTTAGCAATTAACAGTTTTCAAGACACCTGTAAGAACAGGCCTCAAGAGGAGGAAACATTTGTTTAGACATTGAAATATCTATACTTAAAGGATTTGTTCTAAAATTATATCTAAAAATAAGGTCGCAAACCAGAAATATTCTCATCTCTAATGGTCTTTACAACTTTTAACTTCTACATAATATAAATTTTGAAAATGATGCATTTTCAGATGTTAATAAATCATATTGCTTGTTCTGTCTCTCCCCCTCCCTTTTTCTGTGACTTACCAGGTACTTTTTGTGCTGCTTTGACACTAAGGCTTCCACTGAGGTTTGAAAGAGATGCTAACAGGCATGGTTTACTAGGATGGGGGACAGTTTCCATGGAGATCACAATCTGAGTAGTTTGAACAGAAATTTTTTGAAAGCAGGAAACAGCTCTCCACATGTTTTCTTGAACTGAAATCTTTTGCACTCCATCACCATAAACTTTGGGTTTAGACAACTTTCTGCGGTAATATTTAGAGACCGGAAGATCCTCCTTATTCACCATGGTGTTGGGCAGGGCTGATGTCTCTTCACTATGTGCTGAACTGTGTGCATTTTTAATCTTTTTTAAAAAAAGGTTTATCTGATCCAGTTTGGTGAAACTCAGGTTTGCTTTCAAAGGCTTTGATATATCCAAATTGACATCTGCTATAGAAGTAAAAAAGAGAAAACAATTATTGAAGCTTTCTTATTGAATACAAGCCTTCACTTCTCTGTCAAGCTCCTATTTAAGTGTCCCAAGATTCATATTATGGACTCATTAGGATAACTAGAACATGATATATCTCTTACTCATCACTTAACGATTCTTTCCATGTTGTTACTTGAAGGAGAATTCTCCTTGGACTACATACATGCCTACATTCCTGGCCAATCTTTGCAACAGCCTTGATATCCATGTGTGGCCCTGATACAAGGATACTAAGGCTGTCCATTTCCACTCTGCCCTAACACTCCAAGGCAAAATGAAGCAGTTTCTCTAGTTTGTTACTTATCTGAAACTAGCCTTTTTTCCAAAAAAAAAAAAAAAAGGGCTTTCCTTACTACCCAGAACAAAGGCTGACACAAATAATGGTATTATTAACAAATATTTATCCAAGTTTCTGGCTGAAGTAGCCTTCTCTACCATTCTCTAATCGTTTATGCAGAAAATGTCTGTTTCCCCGTTATGACCTGTTGCAAACCAGAAGAGTCCCTGTACCTTTCCCTACACCCTGCATTGATAAAAGTTCAAATACCTTGCCCAATGTAACACTGGTAGACTTATATTTCTTTAAATCTGTAGTCCATTTTGTATGTACCATATACCAGATGTTGTCCTTCTTTGTCTCCTACTTACCTGACACAAAAATTAGCCATATTGTTTTTAACCATCTTATTTCATCTAAAATCACCTCCTTCTATTCATATTATTAAAAAGACAAAAGACTATAAGCAACATTAAGACAGAGCATGCCACACATCTTTATAACTCAGTGCTTAGCACAATGTGTCTTACATATGTATGTATTTATGAATGTTTGAGCTTAATTGACCCTAACAAGTGCTCATTTCATCAGAGCTTGAGGATGTAACAGAAGATATAACCCCAAATGAAGCTAGGAATAGCAAAGTTATTAGGCATATTATTAAGTTATAAATCATAAGTAATATTTTTTGTGTGTGTGTGAAGGAAGACAGATCTATTGACACCAATATCTAGAAATCAAGGCTCATAGACGAATCGAGGCATCTTCAGCCCTGAGGAGGCTGGGCTGTGTCTCCTGAGTCTCTGAGGGTGGGCAAAGCTGACATCTCTATTTGGGCAGAGTCCATGTGGTCCTCATTCTCTTCCCTGGGGACAAGGCAGCCACGACAGGTGGGCACACATGAGGGGGCACCTTCCTGCCCCAGCCTGGCCTGGTAGTCTCTGGAGTTAGGCAGCTGCACCACACCACAGGGTGGATCCAACACGATTCTGTGGAGGGGTTCCAGGATTCTAGACTGATTGAATTTCTGTGGAATGATGAAAATTAAAATTTACTTGATTATGGAAGTCTCTGATCCATTCCAGCCAAAGAATTACATGAGCCACTGAAAATCACCTCAAAGCAATTGCTCTCACAGCCCTCTCCAGGGCAGTTGGGGAGCAGGAGGATGGGTGCCTAGGCTGGCAGCTCTAGCTTTTCACCTCTGCGGCCTCCTTCTCTGCCTTCTCCTCTATCTTCTCCTCTTTCTCTAAGGTTGCTACAATTTCAGCCACCTGGCTGGTAGAGATGTGAACATCTTTGTCTACAAACTCAATCACGCTGACAAGGTCGTCAGTGCTGCCCTTGCCATTCTTGTCTTCATCCAGTGCTCTAGCCAGGCTAGTAAGCTTGTTTTCTGGACTGCCTCACTTGCTTCACAGTGTGGTGCTGATGAGCTCAGCAACACTGATGGTGTTCTCCGCCGTGTCATGCCCTAGGCCAGGCCCAGTTTCCAGCTGCTGGTCCATCTCCAGGTGGAAGATCAAGTCCTCCATCTGCCTGATCATCTGCTGCATCCTCTTGGTCAGTCTCTCGCTGGCTTTAGATTCTTCTTCACATGTGTCTTCACTGGTGTTTGAAAGTTCCTTCCTGATCTCTTGCGAGTCCTTGCTGTAGTCCTGCACGTCCTCCTTCAGCAGCTCCAGCGCCATCTGCTCGTCGGTGAGCAACTTCTGCTCCTTCAGCTTACAGCAGGCGTTGCTGAGGATGTCTATTTCCTTCATAGTTATTTCCTCCTCATTAGAGCTCTCTAGCAGGGGGCAGTGTCCTCCAGGGTCTCTGACCACAGGAGTGCATCAAGCACTTCTGCCTGCAGTTAGGCCCCTGGCCTTCGAGGAGTGGCTTCCATATACCTTCAGGTTCGACATCCTTTTCAACCTCCGAGCACTTCTGCAGCTCCTTCTTGTGGTGCTCCTGCTGGATGGCTTCCTCCTCCTACAGCATGGCCTCCAGCTTGGCCTTGGTGTCCACCTGCTCATCCTCTACCTCGGCCGCTTTCACCTGTGCTTCCTTTGCCACAATCTCCGGGAGGGACTGCAGTACGGACTTGAGCTGGTTGGCTGATGAGACGGTGTCTAGGAGGTACATAGCCTGGGACAGGATGAGGAGAGATATCGGGATCTTCTGATGCAGGTGCAGGTCCAGCCACTGCTTCAGCTGACGCCGAACAGCTGACAACTCACATTGACATATAACTCACGTGTCTCGCTCCCCACACGCTGCCTGCAGCTACCTGACGATCAGGCTGCTCACCCCTCCTTAGCAAGCAGCTTATCGTCAGCCTTTATGAACACAGCCGCATGGTGAGCTGGAAGCGCAGAAGTTGTTGGTGCCAATGGACTGCAGCTCCAGCAGCTTGCACGGTGCCATCAGCTGCGGCCGTGACAGGTTGTCCAGGGTCAGCTTATTCTCAAATAATTTGAAAAAACGCATAATTTCTTCGTTGCTGGGTCTCTCCTCCATCTCCTGGATCTTCTGGAAAAACGGAGTAGTCTGGTGGCACTGCCCTTGGCTGCCTTGTTCTTCAAGACCCTCTTCTTGATGGTGTCCTGGAGGAACTTCGCCTGCTTCTGGTTGACCCGAAGCTCCTTCTTCAACCTCTCCTCCTTGATAAACTGGGTCTCAAATGTGAATGGTGGCATGTTGGGGAAGAGCTTCAAGGTCACGGGCGGCAGGAACTCCATGAATTGGACCACCACAAACACGAGGAACAGCACCAAGCAGAAGGGGGCGGTGCAGATCAGTAGAAACTGCCTGCGCTCCTGGCTGGTCAGGGTGTGGCTGGCGAGGATGCGCCAGAGCATGCGCACCGCCAACTTGGTGTGGCTCCACCACAGGCGGAAGCCATGGCAGTAGAGCTTCAGCTCACCCAGCTCCGTCTGCCAGAGGGACTTCTTCACCACCACCTCCGTGGGGTGGGTGGGGCTTTATACCCAGCATAAGCTTGTATAACAAGCTTCTTGTTCTTGTCCTTGAAGGACCTGAAGGACTTCTCTACTATCAAATCATAGCAGATAGGGTGCGAAGGGTGCCAGCTGTGCACAGGAAGGCACTGAGGTCCCACGACCACAAAATCCACTGCAGTGGATGCCCAGGGCACTCTTGCCACCGTGCGTGGGCACTCAGGCCTCAAAGGCCAACAGCCGAGGTGATCGCCTCTGAAGGAACGGTACACAGGGTGGACCGGAGTGTAGCAGCCAAATGGAACATTCGCGCCACTCCTCCACCCCAGGATGTTGGCACAGGTGAGACAAGCAAGATCCCTGGACTACCCGGAAGTTCTCATCAAGGCTTCATGACTGATTATGGCATTCGCTCATACTTAATATTCTCCGACTTCATGAGCACTGCCCTTTCTCACCTTCCTCAGACATCGGGATCTTTGGGTTCGCTCCTGGATACCAAGGCTCTCTGAGGGTCCCAACTCTTGTAAGTGTTCCTTCCCTAATGCCGGGACATTGTGTTTTCTTACAAGGCCTAGCAAAACTCTGAGTCTTGCTTGTAGCTACTGGTGCACTGGGAAGGGTCAGACACTTGAGTCACCTGCATACAATAGTAAAACATTCCTTTCTCCCCATGTTTTTAAAAAGGAAAAACACCTTAATTTAAAGGAATTATTTTTAAAAGACACCTTATTGACATATAATTCACATGCCACAAAATTACCTATTAAAAGCATACAATTTATTGTTTTTAGTATACACAGAGTTGTGCAACCATCACCACTGTCTAATCCCAGATTATAATCAACACACACACACACACATACTTTCATACTACTTAGCAGTCACTCTTCACTCATTCTCCCCTCCAGCCCCAAGAAACCACTAATTTTCTTCCTGTCTCTACAGATTTGCCTATTCAGGACTTCTCATAGAAATGGAATCATATAATATGTGATCTCTGGTGTCTGGTTTCCTTCATATAGCATAATGCTTCCAAGGTTCATCCATGTATCAATACTTCATCCCACTTTGTGGCTGAATAGTACCACAACATAAGCATATACCACAATCTGCTTATCCATTATCACTTAATGAACATTTGGGTTGTTTCCACTTTTTAGCGATTATGAATAATGCTGTTATTAATATGTGTGTGCAAATTTGCCTTGTAATTTTCTGAAATATATACCTAGCAGTGGGACTGCAAAGACATATTTGATTGCAGCCTTCCTAGTGGGTGTGAAGGAGTATCCCATTGTGATTTTGATTTGTATTTCCCTAATTACTAATGATGTTCAGCATTTTTTCATGTGCTTATTGACTGTATATATTGTTGGAGAAATATCTTTCCAAACCCTTTGCTCATTTTAAAATTTGATTATCTTTTTATTATTGAATTAGGAGTTCTTTTTATATTTTGGATACAAATTATAAGACTATTATATTTTCATATAGATATATGATTTATACATATCATATATATCATATCAGATATATGATTTGCAAATATATTAGATATATGATTTGCAAATATTTTCTCCCATTCTGTGGATTATCTTCACTTTTATGCAGCATAAAATAGTTTAATTTTTGCAAAGTTCAATATGTTTGTTATTTTGCTTGTGCTTTTGGTGTCATACCAAGAAACCATTGTTTAACCCAAGGTCACAAAGATTTACACCTATGTCTTCTTTTAAGAGTTTTACAGTTTTATCTCTTATATATAGGTTTATGATCTTTCCTGAATCAATATTTTTGTGTATATTGTATGAGGCAGGGGTTCAACTTCATTCTTTTGTATGTGGCTATTTAGTTATTTCAGCAACATTTGTTGAAAGACATCATTATTTTTGACTTGTAGAATTTGGGTACTGAAAGAGGCTAGTGGGAAAAATATTTTTGATAAATTGGATGGCTAAAATGACCCATACATTTGCCTCTGCATCCCTGTATATGAGCTTCCAAATTCTGTGGCCTCACAAAAAATAATAACTTTAACAATGAACAAAAAAAAGAGTAATTTTAACAAATGATCAAAAGAACAGAAAAACAAAGCTAAAGTAGAAAGAAGATTCAGATGTTGGATCCTGACGCTGTCTGCTTTTTCTTGGGTTTATAAAATGAAAACCTAAAGAAGGGTCAGAAGTACTCATCTGGTAGAAACACTTTAGTAACCTACCCAGGAGGTTGCCCAAATATCCATATAAACCAACTGTTGAACCTAAGGAATCAATTTCCCTCACTGCAGAATGGCAAAGCGTCCATAGAGAGGTAAATACTGAAGCTGCTGATACTACCCTCATATCTCAGGTACCATTGTGGTCCCAGGGATACAGAAAAAAAACCTGTTTATAACTCTGGCTACTTGCTTGTCTCTTTTTTCCATAGATTGCACCTCTTTATATTGCCCAGGTTGGCCTCAAACTCTTAGGCTCAAGTGATCCTCACACCCCAGCTTCCCAAGTAGCTGAAACTACAGGTGTGCACCACTGTGCCAAGCTCTAACTTTATTTTTGAGACTCAGACCTTGGGCCACTTTTGCCAGGATGTTCTTCTTGACCCTTGTTGATGTGAGGTGCCTCTCATCATTGCTTTCAGAATATCCTGTGCATTTTGCCATTATCAGGCACCTATTTATATTATTTTTGTAGTTACCTGCTTAGGTTATCTGTCATAGTTTAGTGAACTGTGAGCTCTGGACTGTCCTGTATTTTCATATTCTACCTAAACTACTATTTGGTCTACAGGAAGTACTAACTGAATGCTGAAGGAAGTAAAAATATTTCATCTCAAAATATGGTTCCCAGGTGTGATGAGTATTTTACATTAAAAACTCTTAAGAGGTCAACAAGTACTAGAAGAGACATTTCCACTATCTATATAAAGATGAACCTGCCCCACCAAGGAGAACAATTGTTCTTGCTCCCCTCTTTGTTATCGCATTGTCCTTTACAGGGAAGAGGGCCAAAAATATAATCACACCTGAATAGACCCTTTTTCAAGACAGAGACTGTCCCAAGGTCATTTAAGTTACATATATAAATATTTACAAGTTATTCTCTGTTCTGTGATCCAGTCATTCTCCCTAGTAATCACTTATTGCCCCCTCAATAGAATTCCTGTTCTATCCCTTCCCATAACCTGTTTTACCAGGATCCAAGCTTTCATTCTCTCTGTGACCTAGAGATGGTTTATAAGCTTCTGTACCTCATTGACACACCAGGTGTTCACTCTGAAGGCTCCCATGTATATACATTAAATAAATTTGTATGGCTTTTCTATTAATCTGCCACATGTCAGTTTTTCAGATAACTTTTAGGGGGCCAAAAGCCTATGGCCTCCACAATGTTTAATGATGTAATGAAGAAAATATGAATGAATACAAGTCTGTCACCATTTTCTGATGAACTCTCACAGGCTCATCAAATTCATTTATTCAAACAATCAATTAACTCCTCTCAGACATGCTGTATTCCCTGTCTTAGATAATGGCTCTATAATCCACCAAGTGGCTTTAGTCAGATCTGACTTTTTGGCTCCTCATTTCATTCCCTCTTTCTCTGTTTCCAAGCCAAAAACTGATTAAGTTCTGTCAATTGTAGTTCTAAAACACTGCTTGATTCCAACCCCCTTCTCTCCAACATTCTATCCCCTCCCATTTTCTTCCACCATGTCTTTGATATCATTCAGTTATTATAAAGCCTCATAAATGGTTCCCCTGTCTAGACCAATTGTCTTTAGATTTAATACAGTCTCCACAGAGTAATTTCCAAATAATTTGTTTTAAATGCAATCCTGAGCGGCTCACTCCTACTTAAAACTCTTTACTGACTTCTCCTTACCTAAGAAAGAAAAGACTAAGCTCCTCAGAATGAAAAAAAAAAAAAGTTCTTGCCTTTCCTTATCTGTGGCCATTGCCTACCTCCTCATACTTTAAAGTTCCAGAAATATCTGAGTTTGCAGAGCCCACATCCCCCAATCCATGCTGTTATACCACTAGGCCTTGTTCATATTGCGCCCTTTATCTAATATACCCTGTCTTTACCAGTCTAATCAGCAGGATACTACTTCAGCATTTTCTCCAAGAAGTTGATTCACAAGGCTAGGCCAGGAGGGAGGCAGAGCAAGAAAGTTGAATAGAAGCCTCCACCAGAGAGAGAGATCCAAGATGGCGGATTAGGAGCAGCTCAGGATTGCAGCTCCCAGTGAAAGCGCAGAGGGTGAGTGGACGCCGCATTTCCAGACGGATTTTTATTACCCCCAGACCAGGAGATTAACAGGTGGAGCAGCCCCACGGGTCGCTAGTGCGGCTGTTTCGGCCGGCGCGGCTGCTTTGCTGGCGCCCCAGCGCGGCGGGTCTCCGTACAAAATCCACTGGTCTGTGTGCCCTTTGAACTGGCGAGTGGAGCTACGGGAAGGCAGATTAAAAGGGGGACTGAATCAGGGAGCCAGCCCAGGAGATCCCCAGGCAAAAAAGCGCTACGAA
>CAUYQU010093362.1:0-59314 GCA_963574635.1 Cheracebus regulus | reverse complement strand
CTCCCCCTCCCCCAGCCCCTGCCCCTCCACCTCCCCCTCCCCCCGCCCCTCCTCCTCCCCCTCCCCCCGCGCCTCCTCCTCCCCCTCCCCCCGCCCCTCCCCCTCCCCCTCCTCCTCCCCCTCCCCCTCCAGTCCCACCTTCCTCGCGCGGGATCCCGGGCAGGACGCTCGACTGGAGCCCGAGGACGAGGTGGCTGCGCGCCTGAGAATCCGGACCCGCTCTACACCCCTCCCCCTCCTGAGAGGGGCTAGCGTGGGAGCCGCCTGCCCGCCCCGCGCCCGGGAGGAACACAGCGCGCCACCTCTCGCGGCGGCTCTGCCTCAGTCTCGGGCGCGCAGGCCGGCGCGGGAAAGAGGAAGGAGAGCTGAGGAAAACTTCCTGGGTCCACAGACCCGAATCCCCGCGCTTCCCGTCCCGATGGCCTCTTGCACCCAGCTCCGCCCTCCAGCAACGCCGGATACCCAAGAGGTCTGAGGGGAGTTCTTTAATTTAAGAAAATTTAAAGTTTGCCTGAAATTCCGGATTACAGAAAGCAAAGTTTCATGTTAAAGATGGCAGTTTCTTGTTTTTTGTGGGGTTTTTTTTCCATTTTTTAAAGAGAGAAGCATCACCAGGTAAGGCGTTGGAGAACACCTGTATCTCCCACATACTCTACCTGCATTTTTCCCTTTATAAAAATTCCCTGGCAACTGCACTTTACGATGTAGAACCTGAATCAGAAACTTTTAAAGCCTAGTGTCTCCCTCCTGCAAAACCAGAAGAGAGTTTCGAAGCCCGAACACCAATTTTGAATTCCATACTTCCATTTATGACAAAATACTTGGCTTTCCATGTATTTTCTACATACTCTAAATAAACTGGGAGGATATCAGTAATTAGCCCCCTGTAGAGAGAATCTGATACAGAGAACCTCTCATATTTAGAGGATTTAGGGGAAGTGAATATTTCACATAAATCAACAAATGTCTGCAAGACTGCAATAATAATTCTGTATCACTATTTGAATTATTAGAGATTTCAGCCAAAACTACATCTCCCAAAGTTATGACCTTTGAAAATTTCTTGTAGCCTCCAAAACTTCAGAAGATACTCGAATGTAAGTATATTTACTGTATCAATCTAGTCTAACATTTTGCAATCTATATTAAAATAAAAACCCAACTCAATGATTAATATTTATTTCTATTTTTTAATGTAATATTTCCAAATGAATGTATGATACATATGGAAGGAAATATGTATGTAATATATCGGAAAGAAATTACTCTTTTTAACTCAGAAAAAAAGATATTTTTCCCAATTGCCTCCATTTCTACTGTGATGAATGAAATTAGTGGAGAAAAAGGACAGAACTTACTACTGCAATTCATGGGAGCCCTGACTGACACAAACAAATGTCAGAAAACTTTAAGAATATAGATGTTTGCTAATTCTTCAAAGATACTTATTTTAGCCTATCCACAGAGGGTCATTGCCATGTAGTTGACATATTTAAATTCTTGTTTAGTACATTTATTAAGACATTAGTAGGTGGTCCATCCTCCACTATCACCGTTTTCTGACCCCTGATCCTTCCACCTCCCACACTCTCACCCTTAACTCTCTACATCAAAATTTGAAATACTTTCTTCTTAATATCTCTTTATGTTTTATAACCTCATATTATTTCTAAAGTTAAATCTAATAGGGGAAGCACAGAAATTACTTCTTATGAGAAACTGATACTCAGCAGAAGTCAGTAATTTTAAAAGTAAAAATGACCTTCGCACCTTTGTAACTTACCTTTAAAAAAGATAGTCGCTATTAGCTAGCAAATATTTGATGAGGAACGATGCTGTAACACTCATCCCCTTCAGCATCTGCTGTACATTTTAGCTCAGTAATTGCCACCATCTAAGCCCAACATGGTCACCTTTAGATTTTTGGAAGCACATATATTTATGTTTATACCACATCCCTTCCCCGCCAATACATCTATTTTGTGGCTGACTCTCTAATATTCGTAGCATGTTTTCACATCTGACTTTCACTGGCAGCTTCCCATACTGCATCTCCACAGGGACTTCTTCTCCAAGTTGTGAAATCTGTTGAAAAACAAAAAATGACAGTTGAATGCATCTTGGGAGAAAAGGCTTTGATAGGGTCTTAAACTCCAGATCTGACGATAGAGTAGGATTCACCGGCAAACTGCAAGTTTAAAATTCTAAAGTGGAAAGAGGCAGAGTGCACCTGTCTACAGTGTGTTTGTATTGGCCTGGTGTGGATCAGTCACCCTCATGCTCCTACAGCTCATTAAGCTTCATTTTTCAAGCAATTGTCATCTTCTAGGTTAAGTGACTAGGCACCTTGGTAGTGAGAGTCAAAGTGTAGTAGGTGTGATGTTGTGATGTTATTAATCACAGGGAAAGCTTTCTGTCAGTTTCTCTATACATCAACATTTGGGTCCTCAAACAGCCTGCTTTTAAGGTTTCAATAATCCTAGGAGAATTCACACTTCAGTTAACACCTTGGTTATCAGTTATCATCTCAGTGGGGATTCACTGAAAGCTTGCTGACAGCAAAACATAGCAGGGAAAAATAAGGAAAGAGGATTCCGTGGGAGGTACGATATTGGAAGAGTAGTCAGGAACTTTGCAAGTCAAGGGAGGTGAGTAGAAGGAAATACTTCACTGACTGCTTCCCAGTTTGACGGAGAGCCAATTTAAGAAACTGGAAAACCTAAAATGCAATTAAAAAAAAAGAAAAGAAAAGAAACTGGAGAAGCCATAAAAGGAGAAAGCAGGGTACAGCATTGGAGGTAGGTAGAGTGAGACACTGGGGCCAGGGCTGGGACTTGATTTTATTTTTCTGATCATGGTTTACAAAATTGGAGCTCACAGCGGGACACAGGTCTTCAAATTCCCAGCTCCTTTGCTGTCACTCAGCCACCTCATGCATAATCAAAGTTTAGATAGGCTATGAAAAGCCAATACTGGGGCCACTGCTAGATTGAACTTTGCCTTCATATTTGTTTAGCTGTCCCTTTCTCTACTAAACATTGAGTAGATCAGTCCACAAATATCTATTATCAAAGATGTAAAGAATATTTTTGATAGGTATTATTTTAATTCATATCTTCTGTAGGTTTCCTTACCCTCATTTTCAGACTTGCCACTGCTCTAGAAAGAAAAATGCTAAGCATATATAATGACAGCTAGTCCATTTCTAACCACCTTTGAGGTTGGATCTGTGAAGACCTTAATATAACTCCATTTAAATGCATGCACATACAAACGTGCATGCACATACACACACACAGAGCTGTCTTTCATAGGATTTGTTTTTTTTTTTTTTGCAGTGACTATAAAAGCATGCTACTCTGTTATCTGTAACCAACATGAGAATATGTAGGAAGGGTCCAATTTATTGCACATCTTCCATGTGCCAGACACAGAGCCAGTCTCACTGCCTGCCTAAGATCCCATAGCTAGTAAGTGCAAAGGAAAGTTCTGGAGAATGATCAAGCTACATTGTTTCTAGATATTTTTTTCTCCATGTAGAAATATCTCTGAATCATCTTCTGTTTATGTTCTTTAATTCTTCTGCCCCCATATCTTTCCTTCTCCACCTGTTGCATATTTATTTATCTCTATTTCAGTAAAAGCTAGGACTCATCTATAATTAAAGGCAGGAAAAGAGAGAATGGCTACATCAGGGAGCTTACTAAGCTAGGCAGAAGCAGCTGCACTTGTATAATGAACACCTTAGTCCCTGACTCAAATGATGACCCTGTCCACTGGAATCTTTATCTCAGCCCCATCCGGCCAGCAGGCAATCCAACTGGGCTGAGAAGGGAATTAACCAAGAGTATCTGTCACTCCTTATTGCAAAAGTGTTTGCCAATCAAGCAAATGTTGTTTGTCTTCGCTGTAGGAAGACATTCTTCCCATCACCTTCCCAGCTGGTGAAAGGTATGGAGACATTTGCATTAAAGGACTTCCAAGTGTCTGACTTTACCCAAAGCTGTAGTTTAATGATGGATGAGTTAACCTAAAAACAAAAATTTGGCCATTTCTGAAACATTTCATTATAAGGCTAGGGAAACAGTACCTGATCTGTAAAAGTCAACCATCTAGAGTGGTGCCTTATACCAAATCCATCTGTGAGCTTAAAGTAAGCATATAAAAGAGAAAAAAATAAAGCAAAACCCTGGATATTAAAAACTCATGAGTAAATTTAAGACAATATAAAGTGATGTCAAGAAGGAACATTCTGTGTGTTCAATTTGGAATTGTATTTACTGAAGCCTTGTAAGTCTTAAAAATATGAATTTAATAGAAAGTAGCAGCAACTACTAATGTTTGCATTGAGGAAATCAAAAACAAACAAGAAAAACAGAATGGCGTGCCAGGAGCAGTGGCCCACACCTGTACTCCCAGCACTTTGGGAAGCCGAACCCTGCCTATCATCTGAGGTCAGGAGTTTGAAACCAGCGGGCCAATATGGCAAAACCCCGTCTCTACTAAAAATATAAAAATTAGCTGCCGGGCACAGTGGCAGGCGCCTATAATCCCAGCTTCTCAGGAAGCTGAGGCAGGAGGAGAATCACTTGAACCCAGGAGGCAGAGGTTTCAGTGAGCTGAGATTGCACTCCAGCCTGGGTGACAGAGCAAGACTCCATCTCAAAAAAAAAAAAAATCCAGAATGAAATTTCTAGAATAGGATGTCTATAGGCTTTTGTTGTTATTTGTTTGTGTTTTTAGAGATGAACCCACTTAAGCAAACTTAGACAATATTAGGTACCTAATTTGATAAACAGGCCCTCTTGTGATTTAACTTAATCTAAAACATTCAATAGATAAAGGACTTTAACAGCTGGAGTAGATATTGGAAGCACATCAGTCAGTTCAATTACTGTAATTCCTAAAAAGATATTTTTCAACATTTAAACCATAGAGTGAATCTGATTGAATTAATTGATTACTAAGTAGATGATACTGGAAAGTGGCAAATAAGACAATTAGAATTTGTTTTTTGTTTAGATTGAGATATATTGACTCTGTAAAATAAAGAGTTTTTAAAAATTTCAATGAGCATTAATTATAAATATTTAAATTTTCATGAGGGCTATGAGGTACTGACACTAAAAAGGATAAAATAAAATGTTTAAGAATAGTTTTAAAATAATTTCACTCTATGCTCATGCACAGAAATACACATATTCTTATATTAAGGCTATTAAATTTAAAAACTTGCATGTGAAAAAGATTTCTAGAAACACTTCAGTTCTTGAGATTTACACCAATATGGTTTTAAAATTTTGTTAAACCTGCATATTTATTAATTTAATAATCTTAATATAAGAATATATGTGGAGCCAGTTTATTCTTTGACTCAGAATTCTACTTGTCCTGGTAAGGCATATTGTTCTAAAATGAATATAGAATTTCTAAGTCAAGATCTACAAAGAACCTTTTATGTTTATCTTTGTAAGTTGTTGTTTGTTTATTCTTAGCTAACTAGTGCAAAATGGGCATTATATATCATTCTCTGTTAAATTACCATAGGCTAGCTATTTCAGAAGATAAAAACTATCCCAAGTGTCATTGCAAATTCTTACCACTTATTTGTGTCCTCTTGGGTAAATGGACAGTTCCCTTAATGTGACGCAGTCATACTAAAAATGAATATAAGGTTATGATTACTGTTCGTACATACTATGCCAAGCATCCTGTTCTCTACAAGATAACTGAAAGTAAAGAAAGGAACTAAAAATTAAACTGTGAAACAATTTTTAAATATGTTTATTCATTTTTCTCTAAATGGTATGCTGTAAGCTTCCAACTGGGGGGGGAAAAGGAAGTTGCTACATGATCTCTCACACTCTTATGAGAAAAAACACATAAATTAATAATTTAATTAGAGTATGATGAGTGAAGATAGGTAATATACGAAGCAGGTTTCTTCAGTGCCCAATATAAGGGCACTGAAATCTGAATGTATTGTCCCATATAAATAAAAAGTTGAGAGGTAGGCTTGACCTCAGACAAACAGTTCAAAGCTAGTGATCTTCTCTATTATCTGCTAGTTCAATCAATGGACTTTATAAAATGAAACTCCAACTCTCCAAATTCAGGTGCCTTAAACAATGGCAAAACTCTTCCGCATCTCACATTATGGAATATCACTTACATATCTCACATATGGAAAACAGAGAGATTCTTTTCCTAAAATTCATTCACAAGAAAAGGAAAGTTCCTTCACCTTGGAAGCTTTAACAGTTCTGACCTTGAATCATATTGGTTTTCATTTGGTTACATGTCCAACCCCGAACTACACTGGTGACAAGGGGGATGAGAAGTGGACAATGGTCACCCAACACTCAAGCAGTGGTAGGAAGCAGTCACTACCAAATCTTTGATTGGTAAGTCTGAGAGGGACTAGTTCTCCAAAGAACATAGTAGAGCATTGTTTCACCAATGGCATTATCAAAGATGGCAAATGTAACAGATTCTACCAGAGACCTGCAGGGGATACTGTGGGAGCAAAGAAATGAGTCATTTAAGAGACAAGATGTGAACCTTGAAAAATGAGAGTTATTAGCAAAAATGTGGTAAAAATAGCATGTCTTGTGGAGGGAGGAAGATGGGTAAAATCAGAGAGCTGTGAAATAACATGATGTTCACATTAATACTGGTTTTCCTTACCTGAAACATTAATACATAGACACAAGTAGAGTATATAACACTAAGTGAAAAGTCAAAGGAAAAAAAAAATCTCTCTTAAAATGCATTTTGAAGTGCTTCTCAATCTAATATGCCTCACTTAGTGGCATGAAAAGCTTTCTAGTGCTCACTGATGCTTAGAGAATTCTCCTGTGAATCAAGCAAATTCTTGTCTTACTTTTTAGAACATAATGACACTTGGGATAACACAGATCAATAATTCAAACTCCTATTTTTTTATAAGTAAAATATTTTTGCTCTTAAAATTTTTTAAGCAAGCAACACTAATTTAAAAGATTTGTTCTTCTAATCAAGCTCTGGGTTGCAATCAACAATGACACAGCTGAATGTATTTCGAGTTGTACTCTGAATTGAGATATATTTCTTGACTTTTTAAAGGAGTTTTTAATAACAAATGTAATCTTTTCCTTGATATAGGAACTATTCAGATTATATATTTCATCTTGGCTTGGTAGTGGGTAGATTTAAAGGAACTGATTCATTTCTTCTAAATCTTTGAACTTATGAATATAAAGTTATTTGTACCATTCTCTTCATCTCTTTCTTCTGGCTGCAGGATCGGTAGTAAGAGCCTCTGTTTTATTACAAGATTGGTGATTTGTTTCTTCATCCCATTTTTGTTGGTCTTGCTAGAGGTTTATGACTTCTGTTAATTTTTTGATAAATTAACTTTTTGTTTTATTGATTTTTCTCTATTAGTACATTGGTACAAAAGTGACTGTAGTTTTTGTCATTACCTTTAATGACGTTTAATGACAAAACCACAATTGCTTTTGCACCAAACTAAAATATTAGTGGTTTCAATTTTATTTATTTTATATCTTTATTATTTTCTTCCTTCTGCCTGTCTGGGGCTATTCTGCTGTTTATTTCTTAATGTCTTAAGGTAGGAAATTAGATTATTAATTTAGGAATATTATTCTTTCCTAATTATAAGCATTTTATGTAACAAATTTCCCTCTCTGAGCTACTTTAGTTTCACTCCACATATTTTTATGTATTTCATGCTCATGTTTTTCAATTCAATGTATTTTTGGTTTCCTGTCAGCATTCTTCTTTAACATATATGTTTAGAAATGTGTTGTATAGTTTCCAAATGTTTGAAGATTTTTACGTTTTTTATTATTAATTTCTAGTTTTTTTCACAATGGTCAGAGAACATATTCTGTATGATTCAATTTTTTAAATTGGCTGAGATTTATTTTATGACCAAAGATTTTAGTTATTTTACACAAGAAAGCATACATACTTCTCACATTGAGGTGTTACCTCTTTGAACAAAACTTTAAAAATCTTACCTTCATTCCTTACCTTGAACATTCTCTCTACATACATTAGGCACCACATTTAAATGGCATTATAATTTTTGCTTCAACCATCAAATATGATTTAACAAACTTATGAAAACAGAGTCATTTATTTACCCTACTTTTTATCCAGTTTAATGTTCTTATTCCCTTTCTGAAGTTCTAAGACTTTTTTTGGTTATTTTCTTTCTCTTTAGAAAACTTAAGGTAGGTTCGCTAGTGATTTTTGTTTTTAGTTTTCTTTGATCTGAAAATATCTTTATTTCTTCTTCATTCCCGAATGATAGTTTCACCAGATACAGTATTCATGGTCAACAGTACTTTTAGTTTACCACTTGGAAAATGATGAACCCTTTTATCCTCCATGGTTTCTGTTTTATATGAGAAATCCACTATCATGTGAATTATTATTCTCTGCATAACACAGTCTCTCTCTACAGACAATTTCAAGATTATTTGCTAGTCATAATAATCTTATTTTTAGTTTTGGGAAGTTTAGAATATGTGGGTGTTATATTTCTTTGGTGTTTTGAATTAGTAGATCAGTGTCTCACAATATTTGTGGAGTATTTACCCATTCTTTTTTTCCAAGTACCTTGTTAGCATTTTTTTCTGAGTCCTCTTCTTTGACTCCAATAAATAAATGTTAGCTCTTTTGTTATTGGTTCATGGCTCACTGACATTCTCTATTTTTTTTAATATATTTGATTGATGTGTTCACTGATTTTCAAGTCCACAGATTTACTTATTATACTTTTCAGTTCTGTAATTTCCATCTGGTTCTTTTTAAATTTTTCTGTTTGCTAATTTTTTTTCATTTTTAAAGAGAATTTGTAACTGCTTATTGAAGACCATTTTAATGCTTCATTAATCTTTGTCAGCCAATTCAAACAACTGATTCACCTTGGTATTGATGTGTGTCAGTTGTCTTTCTCATTTTGGATATTCTGTTACGACTTGATTCTATTTAATCATTTTTTTAGTAGACACCCCTATTGAATTATATAACGAGAGCTAGGTAGGTAAGTTCAGTTTTCCCACTGACTGGGTTTTGCCAACCCTACTGCTGGCAAAAGTGGAACATCATATTGCCTTTGGAAGATGCTTGAGGTGGACATTGAGCTACTGCCAACAACTTCCCAACAAAAGTAGGATACCTCCTTGCCTTTGAGTTGAGGAGCAAGGCAGGGAATTTAGCTCCCTACTGAGCCATGACAGCATCTGGGAGGTGGGAATTAGAAGAGCGACCCACACCTCTTTATTGCTGTGTTCAAAGGGAAAATATTGACTACTCTGGAGCCATATGACATTAAAGGATGGGATGGAGACAGAAATGCCAACTGGCTTCTACTCCCAGTACCTCAGTCACCCTTGTTAATGACTGGTGAGTATAGAAGTTTGACTCCCCACTGGACTCCAGTAACACTAATAACTGGGAAAAAGTGGAGTACTGATTACCTGAGACTCACCCTACCTTATTCAATCTTTCGATGACTAGTAAGGGTGGAGGCTCAGCTCCACATTGAAATTGCAGTTTATTCACTGATATTTGGCTGGAGTAGAGTGGTTATTGCCAACAACATGTTCTGTTGTAAGGCCACTCTTTTCCAAGTCCTTTGCTAAAGAAAACCAGATTTTTTTCTGAGGATTTTGTCTGTTCCCCTTGTAACTTCATGGTGGGAACCTTCTGCAGTACCTTGTCTGGGATATATGGATAAGAATAAGGAACCTGGGAATCTCACCTTCATGTTGTTTCTCAAGTCCTGAGGTCCCTAAGCAGTTCGGTTCCTTCTTTCCCACCTTTCAGAGTCGTCCCATACTGATTTTTTGAATTGTGTTCAGGGTGTTATTCTGTTGTTAAGCAGGAGGGTCTGGACAAAATGGGCTACTCCATCATTTTCACCCAAACCAGGAATCTCTTGACTGTTTTGTTTTGTTTTGTTTTGTTTTGTTTTGTTTTGTTTTGTTTTGTTTTGTTCTGTTTTTTTTTGTAGAGTCAGAGCCTTGCTCCGTTTGCCAGGCTGGAGTGTAGTGGTGCAAACACAGCTACCTCAGTGCAGTCTTGAACACCTGGGCTTAAGTGATCCTCCTACCTCACCATCCCAAGTAGCTGGGACTGCAGGTGCCCATCACCACAAGTTTTTTGTTGTTGTTGTTATTGCAGCTGTAGTAGTCTTTCGTAGAGATGGTGATCTCACTCTGTTTTGAGCTTCCGACTTCAAGCAGTCCTTCCATCTCACCCACTCATGTTACTGGAATTGCAGACATTAGCCACTGCACCTGGCCGTTCTTGAGAGCTTTTAAATAATAATTCATTGGCTCTACCCTGACATCTGCTTTCACTATCCCTCTTTGAAACAGAACCCCAAAGTTTAGCTGGTAATAAAAGAGAATAGTTCTCAGTCTTCTGTGTAGCTAAGGGAGCAACATAGTTCTAGCCAAGTTTAAATAAAATTCATTAATACTTCCTTGAAATGTCTTTACAAGGTAAGGGTGCTACCAGTTTTCTTCCCACTTCTGGGATAAAGGCCTACATGGCTAGAATTCTACCAGCCATTTTGTCATCTCCATAATGCAAGTCAGTTATTGAAGATGTCAGAATAGCACAATAGGAACATGAGTCCCTGATGATATTGGGTAGCCATTTCAGTTAGAAAGAAATAAACTCTACTGAGCATTGTGGCTCACCCCTGTAATCTCAGCAATTTGGGAGGCCGAGGCAGGGTGGATCACTTGAGGTCAGGAGTTCGAGACCTTCCTGGCCAATGCCTCTACTAAAAATACAAAAATTAGCTGGGTGTGGTGGTGGATGCCTGTAATCCCAGCTACTTAGGCTGAGGCAGGAGAATCATGTGAACCCAGTAGGAGGTTGCAGTGAACCAAGAATGTACCATTGCACTCCAGGTTGCAGTGAGCCAAGAACGTGCCATTGCACTCCAGCCTGGGAGACAAGATTGAAACTCTGTCTCAAATAAATAAATAAACAAACAAACTCATAAAAGTGGGATGGTTTTAAAATATGTCTGCAAATACTTTGAATTCAGTGACTCATGTCTTACAAAGCAAATATGGAATAATGCTATGTGACTTCCAAAGCTAGGTAATAAAAATAATAGTTTTTCACCTGGCTCTCTGTATGTCTCTCTTCCTTTATCATATTGCTTGCTCTAGAAAACCTAGCCACCATGTTGTAAGAACACTCAAGAGACATCTCAGGCTATTCACAAAGAGTTGCTACCAACCAGCCAGGCACCAGAGTGAGCCACTCTGAGAAGCACATCTGCCATGCACAGTTAAGATTTTGAATGACAGTAGTTCTGGACAAAATTTTGACTGCAACCATATGAGGGCCCTGAATGGGAAGTGACCAGTCAACTGTTCCTGAATTCCTGACCCACTGAAACTGTGAGGAGTAATAAATACTTAGTGCTTTAAACCACTAAGTTTTGGAGATAATTTGCTATGCAGCAATAGATACATAATGCAAGGTATATTATGTTAGGTCATTTATTTTGTGTGTGTGTGTGTGTGTGTGTGTGTGTGTGTGTGCGCGTGCGTGTGTTGTATGTTGTAATAGGGCATCTGAACCCAATCTGGACTGATGGACTTACTTGGAGGAGGGGATGGAAACACTGTGAGGAGCACTGGGATATAGTTGGACTTTGAAAGTCATGATCTGAAGCCTGAGAGCCACATGACTATGCCACATCTTTCAATTTCTCTCTACACATCCACCTAATTTTCCTTAACTATGGCCAACATCCTCCACATAGTTGAATGATATGGAACCATCAATACTCCCACATACTATATCCATTCTCAGGAAAGGGCTGAGTCTTTTTCTATTAAAAAGAAAATAGGTTACATATTCCAGTTGAACAGCTAAAAAAGGAAGGTATCTAAAGAGGGTGGAATTAGACATTTTCTGTAAAAGGAGATGGAAAAATGAGTAACACACAGTCCCATTTAAGTCATTTACACATGCTTTTTTACCATTTCCTGAGGCAAGCTTTTTTGATTCATTCTTCATGAACTACCTCCTTGCACAAGACAACATATTTTTTTCTAACTTTAGGATAAGAATTAAGAGATTTTTAAGTCATAGAGATGTGTCTATTTAATCTAAATAGCACTTCTGGAAAGCCTTCCTTGATTCCCTTGATTCTGACTGGCTACTCTCCACTCTCTCTGTTTTTCTCTGTATATTTCTATGTTCCGGTACTTATTAAAACAGTGCCCTATAATTTTGTCCATTTGTTATATTCCAACTATGCCGTATATTCCTGTAGGAAGAGAGCTTGCTTAATGATCTCTGCATGCCTTGGGCCCAAAATAGGTGTTCAACATGATGAGTGAGCAAATCTCTGACTAGAGATAAGAGAGACTGAATTAAATTTTGAAAAGGTTATCTTACTGATTATTTCATATGTAGTTTTCCTTTTTAATACTTTCTAACTCAACCCTAGTTCTTCACCTAATATGAGTAGACATGAAAAAAATCTCAGTCTTTTGGTCACTTTCTTTCAACAGAATCCAGACAGCTGAGGTTAAACAGAAAATGCTTAATAAAAATATTTGGGGAAACTCATCAAGTATCCAGGAGAGCCAGAAAATCATTCTTGAAAACTAAACTTTCAAAAACACTGACCTACCCAGAACCATTCCTGTGAAGATTCTGTCACTCTAGTCACTTCACCATCATTGCCAGAAAAATGTGTTCTGAGTTATGCATGCTATAGGACGTTGTTGGAATTTAATAGTGTCTGATCCATAGAGCCTAATTTTAGCAAGACTATACAAACAGTTTCTGACTTCTGTCTTGGATAGGCAGGACCTGTAAGAAACTTCCTTAAACAGAAGATGATTCTTCAAAAAATACCACAAAACATAGCAAATATCCACCACAGTTAGAAGGATCCAGAAATACTGCCTTAGAGATTATATTCAGAGCGATGATTTGACAAATTTTCAGTCATTGAATGACATTGGTTAGTAGCTGGAGAAATATTTGGTGTAAGAAATATCTGTAAGGAAATTTCTGGCTCAGTTGAATGGATAACAACAAATGTAAAATACCTTTTAACCTAGAACTCGTGAATCTATTTGGTTTTTATTCTACCTACGCATCTTGTTAGAACATCTCAGCCTCAAAGAAGTAATTCATCCACCAACTGTACTTTTTTGTAAGAATTTATTTTAGTGATGGTGACAAATACCAAAGACAAACCAGTATATAAGTATCTGTCTACATAAACACAGGCACAGACACAGACAAACAGATAAACTCAAATTAACACTTGATTTTCTTAGCCAACCAAATTTCATGTTGGTATCTCTCTCCAGGGAAAATTTTTAAATGTCAAAGTGTAAAATCACATCATATTATTTACAATACTTACTTAATCCTAGTTCCTTGGTAAGCTTTGCCTTCTATTTCATGTGGCTTTTCTGAAAAAGAAGTAATTCCTCATTAAATTATGAGACTTACTGTTAATTATTCAAATTGAAAGACTTATATTTAAAAACTCTAAAAATGGGAGTTGGAAAGGAATAGGCCATAAAATAAAGGACAAACTTGGATTTTTGAAGTGGAGTTTGTAGAGACAGGACACAAGTCCAGCCTCATTATGTTATGAACAGAAAAGCTGAAGGCCAGAGAATAAATATTATCCCAAACTATAAAGTTAGTAAGCAACACAATCCCTCAGGTAGCACGTTTTCCTCATCACAGCATAATAGAAAGTTAGCAGACGAGTTCAACCTGGAGGATCAAACATAGGCATTTATCTCTGGCTCCTTAGGAAACCTCAAAAATGATATAACAATACAGATGTTATAAATGACATAGAGCAGGAGAAGAGGTGACAGAAAACTGAAGGGATCAGCACTATTTGTAAGTCAATTAAATGGTAGGGCTGGAGTATCACCACCAGTCCTTTTGATTTTACAGGCTGTGAACCCTCCATTACATTAGATGTTTTACTAATCGCCCTCATGTAAGAGGAGTTTTGTTCTCAGCTGCCTGGTTCTGTGTAGAAGTCAACACCTACTTAGCACTCTTTCCCTCTTTATAACTAGAGAATTAGACTAACTAAACAATGTATTTTCAAATTAGAAGTACATAAATACATTTTACTTTATGTCACATTAAAACAAAGCACAAAAACTCATAAACACTCAGACACGAGTTTCACAAAAACAACTCACCTTTACTACATTGATAGCAGTATTCTTTTTGCCTTGATATTTTCTATATTGTTATTTCCAATTGTACCTATTTGGTTAAAGCAGTGTAGCCAACTAAATGCATTTCATAGCGCACTAATGAGCTTGACATGCAACTTGACATAGCTGGGATTACAGGCACATGCCACCACGCACAAATAATTTTTGTATTTTTAGTAGAGACAGGGTTTCACCATGTTAATCAGGCTGGTCTCAAATTCCTGATCTCAAGTGATTCACCGACCTCAGCCTCCCAATGTAAGATAAATCATTCTACATAAATATCATTGCATGAACAACACTTCCTTTTCTCCCACTTCTTTATGTTTTTTTCAGCTTTTTGTTAATTTTACCTTTCACTTCCATGTCTCTCCATTATACAATTGTTACTACTTTTTATTCTTCTGTTTTTAGATATTCCTTCACTGATTATCCTTGCTTCCTTCTCTGCAACTCACCTGCTGCCCACACACACCCCCATCATCCCAGCACAAGTGTGGTATCACTCTGATGATACAAATATACAGCTTTTGCCTTATCTCATGAAGTAAAAGCTTTTCAGAGTTGAACCATGTAATAAGTTGTAATTGCTTTTTCTTTCTTGCAAATCTTTTATTGTTGAAGTTAACGTTCTTTTTAGATCTTTTCAATTTGTAACACATTTTAGGCTTTTACCAATTCTCTAAATCCTCTCTGAAAATGTCCAGAGAAAACAGCTTTGCCATCTTTTATCTTTCTGAGGAAATCTAATTCAGAGCCATTGGACCACTCCCATCTGGACGGTTTGTCTTCTCTCGGTTTAGCACACAGTTGTCCTCCTAGGATCCACCTTCACCATCACCTTGCTGAGTTCTGATGCTTTTTTTCTGCCATCGATCTCCCATCCCATATCGAGCACCATCCTGTTTCTTGGAATTTGCCCTTGTTTGGTGGAATACCATCTAGTAGGTGTCCTTATGAGTGTGCAAGGGAAGTAAAAATCCTCATTAACAATATTCGTTAGTTATTTTTAATCCCAACTTGCTTGGTTCTTCTTTTCTAGAATTCCTTTGTGTTTTTAATTTCTTGAACTTAAAAAAAAAAGTCTCGGTCCCACTTTTATTGGTCTGTTTGCATTTTCTCTACTCTCAGAGAAAATAATTTCCCTTCTGTCTGCCATGTCAATTCCTGAATATTATGTTGAGATATTCTTTATGATATGCATATATATCAGAAAGGCTATATGAACACATGTATATAAATAAGTATGAATATATATATGTGTGTGTATATATATATATGTATTCTTTTTTCCCGAGAGCTATTTGTTTCCTCTGATAGTCCCAATTTTATTGTACTCTGTTCTTGATTGATGGTTGCAGTGTGTTTGTCAATCTTTCTGAGGATGCTAATTATAGTTTTTGAATTATTTTAAAAATCTGCCCAAACTTTGATTCCTCCTTGTTGCTTTCTTCTGTTTATCTTACTTCCTATCTTTTATTTTAGATGCTGCCTCATATGTCAGATACCTCTTTCTTTTTACTCATATACTGACTATTTTGGGCCTGTATATTGGGGTTTATATATTCTGAGCATCGATCCGAGGGGGATCTGATTTGGGAATATGCTTCTTACGTGAATTTTCAGCGAATCCTCTTTGTTTTAACCTTTTCTTCACTTACACATGAAAAAGTAACTGGGTTCCACTTATTTTCTTGTCTTGTGGGGTTGGTGCAGTGTTATTATGGTGTAATTTGCTTTCCTGTGTACCTCCTAAGGATTCTGTGTTTTGGGGTCACTTATTTTCTCTCAACATCTAATGTTCGTCATTGGCATTTTGTACCTGATGTAAACTGCCTTGTTCTTTCCTTTTTCATTTATGCACCTTTAAAAGTCTCTTTATCTTCATTTTAGTGTGGTTTTAAGAGAGGGTGAAAGTTAATGGATGTATTCTATCTTCCATATTTCCTGAAGTCTTCTTTTAATATGGAATCATTTTTAATAAAATAAAACATTTGGAGAGTTTCAGACTGAATCATGTCCCTATTTTTAGGTTCGTTCCAACCTATTCATTAGTTTATGAGGAAAAAATGGTTTATAACTCTCTGGAAATAATTATAAAACTATTGATGCTTCAAGTTGGAAACACTGAAGATGAGATTTTAGTTTAGTTTTAAAAATTAAAAAACTCACATAAACCACTTAGAAGGTCACTGTTGTCCATCAGAGCCAATAAGTATTATGAGCCCTGAGTTAAGCTTACCTTCCTCACCTTAAAACAAGACAATATATTCACATTAAATATTTCAGTGGCAAAACGAGTCTTCCTGAAACATTTAATAGAAAATCCTTTGCTGTTGGGAGAATCTTCCCCTTTGAAATCCATTTTAAAATGCCTTTTATCTTACTATGGGGCAAAAGGAGATAACATTGAGAATTTAAGTATTAATAATCAATTAAAATTACATTGCATTACTACTGTAAGGTTAGAAAAATAGGTTCTACCATGTTAGTTCTTCAGGCAGATATTATTCACTGCTCCTACTGTCTGGTAAGCTTTGTAATATTTTTATCAGCCTCACAAATAACTCCCTTGCTTTCATACTATCCTCATCAAACTTCTTTTACATATTGACTTAGATAAAAATCAATTCAAAGTAGTCCTTTGAGTTCACATACTTTGATCAAGAAAAAAATTGTTCATTATGTTAAAACAAAACATAAGAAAACCATATTTGCTTCAAGGGATAAAAGAAATAGAAGAACAATGAGTAGGGAATGTAGAAGCTATGTATACACAATTATTTCCAAAGCCAAAGTGATACATATCTATTACATAAAAATTCTTAAGTCAATATAATGCCGAACAGTTTACACTCTCAAATGTTGTGAGTATGAATGAATCCACTGGTAAATTCCAACTGGAAAGATTGAAGTATAATAGAAGTTTGGGGGTTTGTGCTTCTGAAGAGAGAAAATGGGTCTTTCATAGGTATGGTATTACTCACCACAGTGATGTTAAGTATATTAATTTAATCTCAAGACTTATGGATGGGAGAAGCCTTTGAACATAATGTTGCTTCAAATTTTTCATAATAATTATATTTCAGTATGGTGGTTTTAAAAATATATGTCTGCCCCTAAAATTTGTGGGTTCTGGGGCCAGAGTACATATAAATGGAGGTCTATATGTCATATATCTAAACATTTTGAAGTTATTAATTAAGTTATCCTCAGCTCTCTCTACATTGTTATTCATAATCTGCTTCCTGTGAATTTCCCTGATGACTTGAAGACCAAAAGAGACATACTCAACCCTGAGTCCCCAGCCACCACCAACTGAACCCTCTGCTTGCAAATTAAACCATGAAATCTTATCTATATTACTTAATATTAAAATAGTAACAACTATAAAACTAAAGAAATCATTCTTTTCAAATTACAAAAATCATGAACAAAGAAAGATTACATAATTAAAAAGAGAGACTAAATGAAGGAGCAAGGAAGTTTTGAAAATAAAACAATATATAATACTAAATTAGAACACAGGCTTAAGGTCAACTAAATTGATTATGAAATACATATAAATGCTGGGAGTGGTGGCTTTTGCCTGTAATCTCAGCACTTTGGGAAGCTGAGGCAGATGCATCATGAGGTCAAGAGTTCGAGACCAGCCTGGCCAACATAGTGAAACCCCATCTCAACAAAAATACAAAAAAATTATCCAGATGTGGTGGCAGGTGCCTGTAGTCCCAGCTACTTGGGAAGCTGAAGCCAGATAATCACCTGAATCCAAGAGGCGGGAGTTGCGTTAAGCCAAGATTGCACCATTGCACTCCAGCCTGGGTGACAAGAGTGAAACTCCACCACAAAAAAAAAAAAAGAAAAGAAAAGAAAGAAGTACATATAATTAGGATTAACTCATTTTTTAAATAAAAGATTATCAAATTTGATCAATAAATAAGATCCAATATTGACTATATCAATATTGACTATATTTTCTTATATGTGGATATCCTGTTTGGTAATCAGTAGACTGTCAAGAAGAAAGAGTGATTCAAAACATTGAAATTAAAATGTGAATAAAATCAAGGAAATACAAGGAAAAGAAAGCATGGGTTAATATGTTAATATTAAATATGATCAAATTTAATAGATAATTGTTTTTTAAATGTATAGAAGGCTGTATAGCTATATATAGTTTGATGGGAATATTTAAGGTCATCGAAATCACTCTTAGAAATATGCAAATATAACAAATCATATTAAATATGTAAACAAAAGACTAATGATAGTGTGTAGGAAATTATTAGAACTTGAATAATACTAAAATATTAGTTCATATTTCTTGGCCCATGGCCAATCAGGAAGGCAAAATATAAGGATAAGAAAAGGTAATACAATTTATAACAGTTGACAAAACATATCAATTAGGATGAAACTTGACTGAATATATTATAGGAAGCCAATTTAACAGTGTCCTTATATAGCTAGTATAGTAACACATAACAGAATCCCACACATAAGCATGCCTCTTAAGGCAGTGTCACATTAATTGGAAACTAGAAATTCTTCTAGCTCTCTGAACCATCCCAAAGTAGTGGCCCTCATGTTATCCACAATGACTGTTGGACATGCGGATATCATATTTAAACAATAGAATTGAAGAAGGAGCAAAGAAAGGTATAGTAAGGGTATATTTTTCAATTAGCTGTCATTGGCCAAAACTTAGCATGGGCTCATACCCAACTGTAAGCAAAGCTGAGAAATGTACTCTTTTGGCTTTAGCAATGTGCTCAGCAAAAGCCAAGATGGTTTTTATTAAGACAGGGAAAGTGGATATTGGGTTGTATCTATCTACCTACGATCAACTGTCCCTTGGGTATCTATATCTCTGTGTGTACTTCTATGCTTGCAAAATACTCAGGCCTTCATAAATGAGCCAGGCTTTTGTTCCACCAGTTTAAAGTTGGGTTTTCTGGGCAATGTGCTATCCTCTCCATCAATCTAAGATATAGCTGCTCATATCCTAGCAATCAGCTAATAGACATGATCTTGTCTCCGTACATCCTGTGTACAGTGGCTGATGAGTAACAGAAGAGCCAAATAAAAATCCCAATTGTAAAAGGAAAACACAGAACTTACTGGTCAATAGCTGCCAGCACTAGAGCTTTTTCCGAAAGGATTAACTGATTTGATTATTCTATATAGCTATTTCTATCTCCTCTTGGGAAGAATGTCTTGTTTTCTTGCAAAGTTCTTTCCTCTGACAGGTTTTCTTATTGTCTTTTATCTCCCCTAGCCAACTCTAGGGCAAATATTGGTACTGGGAAAGGCCAGGGTCCCACAGGAATGATTTAGAGGCTGGCCACCACAGGCTGCTTGTTGCTACCCAGACAAGGAGTACTTAAGTCTTTAATTAATTTTGAGTTGCTTTTTGTTTATGAATAAGATAGGGTCTCAATTTCATTTTTTTATATATGGATATCCTGTTTTCCAATATCATTTGTTGAACAGATTATTCTTTGGCCATTGTATATTCTTGGACCTCTTTTCAAAGATCTATTGACTGTGTATATGGGGGTTTATTTCTGTGCTCTCTATTCTGTTCTGTTTGTCAAAATTTTGCACAACAGAGGAAATAATCAGCAAAACTAAAAGTCAACCTACAATATTCACAAACTAGATATACGATAAGGAGTTGATTTCTAAAATGTTTAAAGAATTTCTACATGTCAGTAGCAAAAGACTCCCCAAAAATGATTAAAAAATGGCCAACGGACTTGAGCAGACATTTCTGCAAAGACATCAAATAACCAACATGTGTATGGAAAAGTGCTCAACGTCATTCATTTTCAGAGACATGCAAATCAAAACTACATATGTCAAAATCAAAACTACTGACAGGTGTCACATCACACCTGTTAGGATGTCTGTGGTAAAAGAACAAAGGTAAGTTTGCAGGAGTTTGTGGAAAATTGAAACCCTGTTTATGCACTGTTGATGGGAACATAAAATGGGGCATCATCTAAAAAAATAGTATGTAGTTTCCTCGAAAATTAAAAATCTAATAATTCACATAATTCAGCCACATAGTTCAGCAGTCTCACTCCTGGCTATACATTGAGAAGAACTGACATCAGGATTTTAAGGAGAATCTGCACTCTCTTGTTCATAGCAGCATTATTCACAATAGTCAAGACATGGAAACAGCACAAGTCTACTAATGAATCAATGAAGAAAATGTGGCACATACATAGGATGGAAGAAACATTCAGCCTGAAAAAAGAAGGACATCTTGCCATTTGTTACTGTTTGTTAAACCTAAAGGACAGTATGCAATGAGAAACAAACCAGGCACCTAAAGAAAAATATACAACATGATCCCACTCACATGAGGTATCTATAATGCTCGAACTAGTAGAAGCAGAGAATACAATAGGGTTTACAGGGACAGTGGGAGGGAAGAATGGGGAGGTCTTTCATGGGTGTAAAGAAAGAGAGAGACAAAGATATGACTAACTTTAAATGTATTTGCTTGAAAATTACTCATTTTTATAATGAATGAATAAAGTGATTATCTCATAAATACTTATAAAGAACCAAAAAAGAACAAAAGAAACCCAGGAAAACCCGTTGAATCTGTAAAGGCAATATAAATATTAATTTGAAATAATGGAATTTATAAATAACTTTAGAAATGGTTGGGTAAAAATGAAAAACATTTAGGTAACCTAATCTAGGAAAACAAAAAAGGAGCCCCAAATCTGGCTACTGACTAGATAAATAACTCCATATTCTGAAGAAAACATGTTAGTAATACAAATATTTTTCGCCCCTTTGTAGGCAAATACATTTAAATAATTTGGAAGAAACTAATGATTTTCCATAAAAATATAAATCATCCTTACTGACCACAAAAAGATGAAAAAAATTATAATCTATACTAAAAGTGCTAACTGGCACAAATGAAATTGAGAAAAAAATGGCCTGGTAGGGTTTGTTACATAGATTAATTTTCCTCAATTCTAGAAGCAGGTAAATTATAAAGTTCTATAAGTAATTTGAAAGTTAAAGAATGGAATCTTGTGGGGACCAGCATAACACTGACTCCAAAATCTAACACCTCACTCATCATATCAGAATACATCTTGGTGTATCAAACATTTAAACCATAGAAACAGAATCTTTAAAAAATATTAATTTTATAATCTTAGAATGGGGAATGCATTGTTCAGCATAACCAAAACCCAGAAGGCAAAAACATCAAAACAGTTAAATTTAATAACAAAAAAAAGAAAAGAATTTTTAGGCAAAACAAAATAAGCAGCCAAAACAAAAGTAAAATAATAGCAAAAACTAAGAGAAAATGTATGTTTACTACATACAATATAGGATCAATTCATTTATTATGAAAAAATATAAATCATAAGAAAATGTTTTACAATTCAATAGAAAAACAGATTAAATTGGTAAGTACAGAATAGAAAACATCAAAGTGAGTTTAGAAAATTTACTTAGTGCATCATATGTTAAACAGAAAATAATTACACCTTAAGCATTCAATAGATGCTAGCAAAATCTATGAACAAAAGATGGATATTTTTTAAAGAGTTCCTTTAATATTGATAAGACATAATAGACTGTTCAGAAAGAGGGAGGAAATTAGCTTATCTACATATCTATTGAAGATATTTGAAGATATTAGTGTGTCTGTCAACTAATCTTCTTTACCAAGTTTCTGTACCATGTTAGAATTTTCTTTTTATGAATTTTGACTTTTTTCTTATTTTTTGGAAATGTGTGGTATTGAAAATATTTTTTTCTGTTAATTAAAGTCATATGTGTATTTCTCTATAGATATATTATATATGATCATGTTTCAAAGTTGTTTTACCCAAAACCTTGCATCCTAACTTGTGTTTCACTAAGCCATCTGTTGTTTTCTGAGAGTTGTAATAAAGTCTCCCACAATGACTGAGAAATGCAATTTTTTCAATTTCTTATTAAATTTCTATTGTTTGTTCCATACTTAAAATCTATGATGTTTTGCATAATATTTATGATTTGAATTCTAGACTGAAATGTCTCAACTTTTGAACTCAGAACTAAGTCAAGAGTTTAATTCCTCAATGTCCCTTAGCAATAAAAATAACAGGAGAAACTAGATAACTTCTAAGGCACCTGCCAAGTCTATCATTCTGTGACTTTAATTTATAATGAATTTTATTTTAAGGCACCTGTGAGAACCTTTTTTTTTTTTTGCAATAATTTCTTTCTCTATTACTGTGAAAATTAGGAAATTCATGAAACATAAAGATCAAAGAATTGGTCCTCATGGTGAGAAAACTTTCCTTCTCCATCTGAACTGAACTTAAATACAAGCATAGAAGGAAAGCTTGTAGAATTGGCAACTTCTATCTGTGAGAATGAATTCAGGTCTCCAGAAACTGCATGTGATATATCACTTGTTAGAGTAAGAATTTATCTTCCCCAGAAGGCACTAGAATTGAATTTTTCACCTCACCAGTATGTTATTAATATCGTTCATACCATTGCAGTCTTGAATATATAATTTTAAATGATTATTCATAGTATTACTTTATATGACTGTACTATCTTTAAATTAACTAATACCCATTGTTATATCTTTGCATTGTTGCAAATCTTTTCTACATCAACATAACTAAATTCACCTTTCATGGTTATTTATCCTAGGTAAAACCAAAAAAGTTCTGAATATTCTACAATTATTAGCAATTATCCTGTAACAATCTATTTTTATGTCAACTGTTGCTCTTAATTTAATTGCATTGACCAGAGCAACATAATAAGCACTTCATTGATACAAATATGATTATCATAGAATGTTTAGTCATTCTTAAAGTTGTCTTATGGGACTGATTTAATTTCTGCTAGTAGAAAACTTCAACTATGTCGTGACCTTCTCATGTGTGTGTGTGTTTGCTAAAAACATGATGAAGTTTTTAGTATTTTATCTTCAAAAGGCATGAAATCAACATAAATAGAATATTGGAATTTTTGGCATGTTGTACCTTTTATGTACAGTCACACCTAAAGAGTATGAATATTTCAGAATTTAGATTTATTTTAAAACTTCATGCAATACATTTCAAGATTTAAAATGTTTAGCAAAAAAGTGAAGAAAATACCTTCTTAGACTAAAAGAAAGTATTGCAAAAAATGAAAACCTAACTAATAAAAGTTGAGAACATGGCCCAGCCCTATGAATTACCTTTTAACAACCAAAAGCCCATCAGAAAACAAGATAAAAATAAAAATTTTTATTGTTATGAGTATTTCTAAAATATTGTATCTCATTTATTCAGTAAATCACCTTTGTAATATTATGATTATTCTCACTATTTTGATAAACATTTTTAGAGAGTAGCATAAATATACTTGACAAAAGCCAATGTGATTGACCACTCAAACTGCCTAAATACTGAATTATTATATGGTCAACCCTATTATCTTAAGAAATTAACTATTAACCCATTTCCCATTTGTCCTGAGAATACTCTGTCTCTAATCCTATATCATATACATTTCTGTAACATTAGGATTAGAGACCAGTTTTGTTTATAAAGGACTCCAAGAACAGTTTTTATGTTTTATTTTCACATTGAAAATCAGTCACATTTGCTTCGACCTCAAAGAGCATGTTTAAGTTAAATTAAGTAAGCACTGGCAGTGAGCTTCACTATTTTTCTAAACAGAAAATGAGTTCATAAGACAAATACTTTTGTTGTAATCAATACATCATTTAAAAATAAAAACTATACTTTTCAGACTGACACCTGATATTAAATTTAATAATAAAACATAAATTAGAGGTAAATATAAAGTCTGTAAAAATATCTTTAGATTTCCAGGCGATTCTGTTTGAACATTGCAAGCAGAAACATTCATATATCTCTTAAAAGTTTCAATCATGACCGGGGCAGTGGCTCACACCTGTAGTCCCAGTGCTTTGGGAGGCCAAGGCAGGTGGATCATGAGGTCAGAAATTCAAGACCAGTTGGCCAAGATGGTGAAATCCAGTCTCTACTAAAAATACAAAGCAAAGAAACAAACAGATAGCCAGCGTGGTGGTGGGCTCGGAAGCCTGAGGCAGAATTGCTTGTACCACAGAGGCAGATATTGCAGTTAGCCAAGATTGCACTACTTCACTCTAGTCTGGGTAGCAGAGTGAGACTCTGTCTCAAAAAAAAAAAAAAAAGAAAGAAAAGAAAAAACAGAGCTTCAATCATGTGTTGCTAAATATATCCTGCAGAAATTTATTTTATACATTGGATAGTCCATGAACTGATTACATTTTGTAAGTATAGTTCAAAATTCACTAGCTATATGCTATGACATATAACAACAATAACAACAACAACAGCAAAATTTCATCAAAGACCTGAATTTCCCATTTTAACTCCAGTGAAGTAAAGCTGCCTTGAAATTTCAGAAAAAAATCATGATTCAGTGGTGGTTGCCCTTTCTTCTTTCTCTTCATCATACTTTTTCAATTATGACTCTGCACTTGCAATTTAAGTTCTCAAACACTTTTTTAAAAATCAACTCATTACAGATTGGCTTAAATCCTTCCCACTTTACTAAAAATAGTAGCCTAGGTTTCCCATTGTTTCCCATTATCTATAAGCTTCTTTATCTTTCTGCAGCACTCGACACAACAAAACCTACTCATTCTTGGCTTACATAAAACCAATCCATTCTGTTTCTTCTCAGGTCTTAATACTTCACTCTCTCTTTTTCTGGCTTGTCAACTTGTTTTTATTTTATTATTATCTTTTTTTTTCAGACAGATTCTTGCTCTGTCACCCAGGCTGGAATGCAGTGATGCGATCTTGGCTTGCTGCAACAAACCTCTGCCTCCTGGGTTCAAGCAATTCTCATGCCTCAGCCTCCCAAGTAGCTGGGATTACAGACCTGCACCACCATGCCTGGCTAATTTTTGTATTTTTAGTAGAGATGGGGTTTCACCATGTTGGCCAGGGTGGTCTTGAACTCCTGGCCTCAAATTCCTGGCATCAAGTAATCTGCCTGGCTGAGCCTCCCAAAATGCAGGTATTACAGGCGTGAGCCACCACGCCCAGCCATCGGCTTACTCTTAAATGCTGTTTCTTAGATTTCTAAGGTAGACTATTATTTTTCTTCCTCTACATAGATTTAGATTCATTTCTTATTGAATCTTAGGTATATTCACTGCTTCTATATTTCTTCAACTGAATAAAAAACATGACCTACCTTAGTGTATATGAAACTGAAATCATTGTTTTATTTTGAATTTTTTCTTTAGTATTTTTCCTAAATATATATCTTCAAAGAACTTTAAACTTATAGAATAATTGAGCAGAAAGTACAGAAAGTTTTCACATATTCCCTCCCCAGTACTCCCCAATTCCCCTATTGATGTTTTTCAACAGTGTGATACATTTGTTAAAATTGATGGACTGATATTCATGTATTTCTATTAACTAAAGTTCCTAGTTTACATTAGGATTCAGTCTTTGTGTTGTACCTTTTGTGGGTTTTGACAAATGTACAATAACATCTATCTGCCATTATAATGTCATATTAGATAATTTCACACATGCAAAATGTCCTAAGCTACAGCTATTCATCCCTCCTTCCCTAAAACCTTGGCAATCACTGATCTTTTTTACTGTTGTCATAGTTTTGCCTTTTTAGAATGTCACGTAAGTGGAATCATGTAGTCAATAGCCTTTTCAGGTTGGCTTCTTTCATAGCACTATGCATTTAAGATTCCTTCATTTTTTTGTAGTTTACAATTAATTTTCTTTTCTTGCAGATAATATTCAATTGTCTGCATATACCACAATTTATATATCCATTTACCTATTCAAGGTGGCTGCTTCCAGGTTTTAGCAATTATGAGTAAAGCTGCTATAAATATTTGTGTGCAGGTCTTTAATGTGGACATTAGTTTTCAACTCCATTGGGTAAATACCAGAGTTTGATTGCTTGATCATATAGTAAAAATATGTTTGGCTTTGTAAGAAACTGCTGAACTATCTTCCAAAGTGGCTATAACAGTTTACATTCCCACAAGCAATAAACGAGAGTTGTTGTTGCTACCAATCCTCACCAGCATTTGCTGTCATTAGTGTTCTGCATTTTAGTCATTCTGATAGATATGTAGTGGTATTCCATTGTTGTTTTAATTTGCAGTTCCCTAATGACCTATGACATGGACAATCACTTTATATGCTTGTATACAATCTATATATAGTCTTTGGTGAGGTGTCTATTCAGATCCTGTGCCCATTTTTTTAGGTTGTTTCTCTTTTTGTTGAATTTTAAGGATTTTGCATATATTTTAGACAGTTCTCTGTTATCAGATATGTGATCAATATTTTCTTCCAGTCTCTGGCTTCTTGTTTTATTCTCTTAACAGTGTCCTTGGCAGGGCAGAAGTTTTAAAATTTTAATGAAGTTCAACTTATCAATTTTTTTCATGGGCCATGCTTTTGAGGCTATATGTGGGAAGTCATTTCCAAACCCAAGATTCTTCTCAGTGTTAAATTAAGTTTAGTTGAAAGCTGCCTTCTTACGTATTTTAAGTGCCACCTGAAAGTCTCTCTATACATAGTGAACTGTAACCTAACTGGGTGTGTAAATAGACTATAACCTTCTCTTGTACCAGTCACCAAGCTTCAGCCAATCAATGGCAGTCAACTGCTCAAATAAGGCAAATGCTGGGCTATAACTAATCTGGCTATTTGTGTACCTCACTTACATTTTCTGCACCTTCCTTTCCTTTTCTGTCTGTAAATCTTCTTTGACCACATGGCAGTGCTAAAATCTATCTCATCCCATTTTGGTTTGGAGGCTGTCCGATTTGCCAATCATTCTTTGCTCAGTTAAACCCTGTTAACATAAATTTGTCTAAGGCTTTCCCTTAACATAGTAGTTTTATAGTTTTGCATTTTGCCCTCAGGTCTACAATTCATTTGCAGTTCTTTTTGTTGAAAGTATAAAATCTTGTCACTTTTTTACATGTGGATGTCCAATTGTTCCAACATCATTAGACTGCAAAGCCTATCTCTTCTGCATTCAATTGCTCTTTTAAAAGACCAGTTAACTATATTCGTGTGGCCAATTTCTTTGTTATCCATTTGTACCATTGATCTATTTGCAGATTCTTTCACCAATACCATGCTGCAATTATTATTGAAGCTTTAGAGTAAGTTTTGAAGTCTGATAATGTCAGCCTTCATTATTTTTGGCTATTACTTTGGCTATTCTTGGTCTTTTGCCCTTCAATCTTTTTTTCCAACAACGACATTGAAATACATCCATTCTTAATTTTCTTTTCTTCTCACCCAACAACATTGACATCACGCTATTGTGAACCCAGTTATCTCTTCTGGAATTTTACAACATCTGCTCTCTTCTGTGTCAACACACTGTCTTCACTCAATCCCGTACCTTTTACCTGTAATAAGTCATCCTCCATGCTATTCTTAGTATCAGTCTCTTACCTTTGTAGTTCTCTATGTTACTTTCAAAGTTGTCATTTTTTACAAATCGAAGTAATGTTTGCCTCAATTAGCAACATTCAATAAAATTCAGATAATATAAAATATTTAATGAGTTTTAATAAAGATATACTTCATGTAGTCATGATCTTAATGAAGATTTAGAAAATGTTAATCTCTCCAGAAAATTCCCCAAAGGGCACTTCCAGTCAATCTTCATCTCTCATAATAATCCACTATTATTTATATATGTTAATAGATTCATTTGGCTTTTCTTGAACTTCATATAAGTGAATTCATACAGTACATTCTCTTTTGTGGCTAGCTTTTTTTTTTTTTGCTCAGCATAATGTTTCTGAAATTTATTCACATTTTCCCATTTTAAAGTAGGTTATTCATTTTTATTGCTAAGTAGTATTCCATTGTATGCATAGATCACAGTATGTTTGTCTACTTTGCAATTAGGGACATTGGGATTGAATCCAATTTTTGGCAATTATAAATAATACTGCTGTAAAATTCTAGTGCAACACACACACACATGAATATATATATATATATACATACATATATACACATACACACACACATTTCTCTTGGATAAATATGTAGGAGTAGAATTCCTGGTCCATGGGGTAAGTTTATTTGTTTAACATTGTAAAAAGCTATGGAACACTCTTCTAATGTGATGCACATTTTACACTCCCACTCCCACTCCCCAAGTGTTTGAGTGCACCAACTACTCCCATGTTCTTGCCAACTTTTCATGTCATTAGTCCTTTTAGTTTTTGACATCTGGTGGGTGTTTAATGGTATTTCATTGTTGCTGTCAGAATGACAATTTAAAAATCAAATGAGTTCATACCGTCTCTCTTCTTTCAACAGCTCTGGTGACTTGGTAGCTTTCCTGCTGCTTTACAAAAGAAAGTCCCTCTCCTCAACATCACTCTAGGGTCTTTCACAATGCTGCAGAACACATCGTGTCATGCGATCATACTTCCAGTCCCATCTTTGCCTGTTTTCTTACTCTTACTCTTCTGTTATCAATACATAGATTAAGCATTTCTTGAATACGCAGTCCCTTTCTCCTATCACTGTGCTTTTGTGTATCCTGATTCCTCCCCATTGGTGGCCACTTGTTTTCAACTCTCTGGGAAAATAATTTTTATTCGACCAGCTCAGATGCCCCCTTTCTCTAGAAATTTCCTCTATTTCTCCATGCAATGCTAATAAATACTCCTCCATGTTCCCAGGAAATATTGTATCTTGTTCTCATGTTTCTATTTTAGCCTCTGTATTTTATTTTAATTATTTTTTTCATGCCAATATCTTTACCAGATGACAGCACTGTCCTTAAAACCAGAGTGTCAGAGGCTTGTGAACCACAGCAACTCCATCTTGAATTGGGCTGGGTAAAATGAGGCTGAAACCTACTGGGCAGCATTCCCAGATGGTTAGGCATTCTGGGTCACAGGATGATGTAGGAATCAGCACAAAATACAGGTCATAAAGACCTTGCAGATAAAACAGTTTGCAGTAAAGAAGCTAGCTAAAACCACCAAAGCCAAGATAGCCATGAGAGTGATCTCTGGTCCTCCTAGCTGCTACACTCCCATTAGGGCCATGACAGTTTACAATTGTCATGTCAATGTTAGGAAGGTACCCTGTATGGTCTAATAAGGGGTGGGTGGCATGAATATTCCACCCCTTGTTTAGCATAACATCAAGAAATAACCATAAAAAAGGGCAACCAGCAGCCCTCAGGGATGCTCTGTCTATGGAGTAGACATTGTTTTATTCCTCTACTTTCTTAATAAACTTGCTTTCACTTTACTCTGTGGACTCACCCTGAATTCTTTCTTTGTGAGATTCAACAATCTTTTCTTGGGATCTGTTTCGGGACCCCTTTCCTGTAACAAGAGTATGAATAATTTAACATTGTGCCCTAAGCTTCAGAATAGTAATTATCAGTCAAGACCTATTTATTAAAAGCCAGAATAATATTTTTACCATCTTCTTTGGTCTTCAGTATGGGAAGAATGTCCCTGTGTTTCACAGAGAAAGGAGAACAAAACGTTTCTCTTTGAAGGAATGATTTTTGAGTTTTTGCTCTATATTTAATGTCCCCCAAAATCTATTCTCCAAAACATCCTAATTTATAATTAGATTCTATGTGTTTGCCATAAATTGAGTTCAAAATAGACACTGGTCAACTTAAACTAATTTATTAACAGAAACATGACTTTAGATATTTTAATTGAACCACCTGAGTAAAAGTATTAGTAATCATTTAATTAAATATATCTTTAAGATCTTTGGCTTTTTCATATATTACTTATGTTTAGTAAGTTATTTATGTAAGTGTATTCACAATATTTAATAAACTTCCTAGTGTTTCTTGAAAATTTTGACTAAACTAATTTTTGTAATAAAATGTCATAGACTATTTATTTTTAACTTCTATAAAGGTTAATGAGTAAAGGACAAATAAAATGCACTTAAATCAATACATCTGTGGAGTATCATGAAACCTGATAATTCAATACTAGACAATTCCATGGGTTGCCTAAATCTCCTACCACCTTTTCCTTACTGACATGCCCTGCCTATCAAACTGGTCTTGACCAATGAGACATGAGAGTCTGAAGAAGAGTGTCTGGAGAAGACATTCCTCCATGAAAAAAAGACATATGAATACAACTCTCATCAAACAATCTCACCAATCTGCCCTGTTTTGGAACACTGAATGGGTGCCCTGGGAATATGTCCTTTGTGAGAAATTTTACAATTATGAACTGGAAGATAAAAAGCCAATGCACTGTGTGTATCTAGCTCACCACCCTCATCTGTGAGAACTTCTCTTCCATACACAGAAATAAGTCTCTAACTGCAGATCTGTAATGTTTTGGCTCTGGTTCATAATTGACTATAACCCTGACTCAAGCTGGAACAGTAAGATTCTCTCCCACAGAAATTAGGAAATGGCGTTGAAGAATTCCTGCCAGTCTGGGCTGAACACCAAAATTAAACTATAAATGCAGAGTCTGAGGCTGAGGATGCCAATTCTGTAAAAGTAGGTCATCAGAAAAAAAGAAGGCATCAAATAGATATACAAATCCTTACACAGCTCTAATTTTTTCCCAGCACTCATTTACTTCTAAGATCATATACTTCATTCAACATTATGTTTATTGCTTACTGGTTGTCTCCTATAACTAGAAACTTATTTCCATGTTTGTCAGAATTCTTTTTCCTATCCATGTGTATCAAGTGCTGAGAACAATGCCTTAGCACTTCTGTTAACAAAAAGGTATTCAGAAAAAAAGAAAAGGTATTCAATATGTAATTTTCAAACAAATGAATCACTATTAGTTTCTAGTTGGACTCATTTTAAAATAACAGATTTATGTTATGGAATATGTAATCTTGCTTTAGATTTATTGTTCAGTTTTTAGGTAGCCCAAAAAATACAAAAGCATTTTGGTCTAAAGAGTTTCAATAGAGGAAATAATTCTGATTAGAAATGAATTAGAGCAATCTGAGGCATTTAAAATGCACAGGTAAAGAAGTCACCTAAAGTATAAGTTTGGATATTCCAATTTGCTCATAATTGACAAACCAAATAAAAAATGCTAAGTAAAATAAAACTGCAGTGTCATTTTAATGTTATATTGCTCTTTGTTTCCATGAGTGGAGTAAGCAGAAAGGAGTGTGTACTTACTTATGACACATCAGAAACCAAACCAATACTTATCAATAGCAGCCATATAGCTTAGAGTGTTATTTAACTTAAAAGTGAAATATGACAGAAAGTGCATAGAGACCACATTAGTGGGATAATAGAGAGCCTTGACTTTTCCGCTAAATGCAGCTGTAATTTTGATTCAGTCACGCTGAGTCTTTTTTGGTAACCACCACCCAAGAAATCATATATATATATATATACACACACATATATATATGATACCATATTTCTTGACTTGATTGAGCATAATTTTAATCGTGATTAAGCGTAACCCCTTAATCTGTTTCTTTTAAATTATTTGGGCTAGAATTTTAATATTTGAGCTCTGAATACTGAAAGGAAGAATAGACATCTGAGCATGATACATTGACTAATGTCAAGTCCGCTACTAAATAACTGTGGGAATTTGGATAAGTCACTAAGCATCAAAACCAACACCATTAAGTCATATTTCACAGAAATACATATACTTTTTGTTGAGTTTCCCAAAGAAAACTGTTATATTTCCTTGTAGCCCTTTCAATGTTAGAAGTAACTCTGAGGAAGCAGATGTTCTTGCCAGTGCCAATTTAACAGAGCAGATCGTCATAGCACAAGTCAAATGCTTTACAGCTTATTTAAAGCTTTCATAGGGAAGACTCTCTTTAATCCAAATAATAAGCCTGTGAGGAGTAGGAAAGTTATTTTTACTAAACCATTTCATAGCTTAGAAAACGGAGGCTTATAAGGCTTAAGTAGCTTCTACAAATTTACAAAATATAGTATACTCAAGAAAATATGGTAACTATCAAAAGAGTATAACTTTCTCCCAATGCAATAGCTTAAATTAGCATCAAGCTCAACTCTCATTGGTTCCTCTTATTGTGCTGCTCTGTCTTCTATTTTAAGTCCACAGAGCAGGCAAAACAATTTTGCTAAAATATATATTATGTTGCTTCTTTAAGACTTTAACCGATCGCCATTACAACTAGAATACACATCGAGATGCCACACTCCTTCCCACATGGCCCTCTATAATATGTCTGCCAACTTTCCCTCCCACCTTGTTGTCTCTTCTCTGTCCTTTCCATTAGCTACATACTAGCTTCCCTCCTTCCAATACGTGATGCTCCTAACAGTCTCAATGACTTTCCACTTTTTTTCTTTTAGGATCCTCTTCCACCAGATCTTTTAATGACTGTCTTCATTACAACATCAATTTTGTAACTATGACTTCAACATAGCATCTTCCATGACCTCTTGTCAAGCAGGTTTGCCATGTGGCTAAGTGCCATATTACCATGGTGAGCTTCCTTAAGGAATCTACCTAAGATTATTTTGTTTAGTTTTTATACATTTATATTATACATAGGTTTACCCTAAATGGAAAATCAGTAACAGATAGCAGAGACTGTCTTTTGTTCTCTGCTATATTTTTACAATTTAGAATGCAGAATAAGTCATCAGTAAATATGAGTTACTAATGAAAAAAGAAATGAAACCAACCTCCCTTAATCTTATTCTACCACCGAGATATGAGCCTATATCTTTCATTTGATCATCTCCACTCTCTCATTCCCTATTCATCACTCTATTCAACACAGTCTGGCTCTTGCCCATACCACAGTGCTGCAACCGTCTCCCAAGGTCCAAACAACATTGTTCTTCCTCCTGACATCTCTCTGGCAGTTTTCACAGTTTACTACACTTTCCTTTACAGCTGTTTCCTCCTTTGGATTTTTATAATACACGTGAAAAGTTTTCGTACCTTAACATATGCCATTTTACCTTCCTAGATGGCTTTATGACACCTGCACACTTTCAAGCCTAAATTCTTCAAAATGCCTTTGAAGGTCCCAAATTTGTCTGGGCAACTTTTATTTTTCTTTCATGGTCCAATTGCTCATTAAACATAAAATACTATTGTTTCTTATTAATAGTTTTCCTGTCTCGTTAAGAAAAAAAGCAAACATATGAAAGAGAAACAGCATTTTCCCACTAGCATGTCTAAAAAATATTCTTGGCAATATTACAGATAACTGACATGAAAAAATTATTAGGCAATTATATTCTATAAAAAGAAAGCAGAGAAGGATAAAGACAAGAGTAGCTTGTAGGAAAAATTAGTAACGGAAAAAATGAAAGAAGGAGGAAGGAAGAAAAAAAGAAAATGGTACCTTAGGTTCACCTAAGAAAGACTATACAGTCATACACACTGTCTTCTCTCAGTGTGATTTCTCATTTCTGATGTTTGTGCATTACTCAGAATTTCAGGTATGAGTCAGTACAGTATATCCTGAAAAACAATAGGTGATCTCTTTTTAATGCCTGTAGCATTTAAACACTTCTCCAGTCATGCCTATTTTCTTTTTTACCATCTCTCCTTAAGGGTTATTATCATATTTTTTTCAAAACCCACAACAGTTTTACCATGATACAGATACATACCATGATGATATTAAGAAAATATGTTGACAGAGAACTTGGGCTTTCTTTTTCAGGGGTACAGTTTTCTTTAAAACATCCAGGTAATTAAAGTCAATTATATTTTGATACAACAAAATCATGATAAACAGAGATTTTTCAAGTGTCTACTTCTTTAAAATTTAAGATTATTCTAAAGCTTCAGACTAATGGTCAACTACACAGAAAATATATTTTCTGGAAGTTCTGACATTGTGGGAAGGAAAATCACTAGGATTTGAGTTAAGTTACCTGAGTTCCAATTCAAAGCTTGTGACTAAAAGCAGCTGTGAGCTTTTGACATATTGTTTGGCTTCTGTGAACAAGAAGCTACTCAAATATTGTTGAAATTGAATGATTAAACCCAATGTAAAAATGAGTGCCCAGTGTAATCGTTAACAGTAACATTTTCTTAAATTACACAGAGCATTCTAAAAATCAATATAGTAAAAATTCATGCATAGAACCACAACCAACATATGATTATATCTGGCATAAATATAAATTTTAAAATGCAAATCTTGGTATAATGAGAAAAAATTCTAAGAGCCCCACCCTGATGGCTTATTATAATAACTGTCATTTCTCTAGTGTTGTTCAACAGTACTTATTTTTTAAAGTCACATAATTTTGCTGGGATATTAATTCAGGTCATGCACATTTCTTACACATGTAAATTATTATTACATATTGTTTTTTAAAATTTCTTACAGGGTTATTGCAATCTTAGAACATGTCATTGTGTAACTTGACATTTAAGAATTCCATGAATAAATAGTTTGTCTTCCTTTACTGGCTGTTCTGATTCTTAATTACTTAAAGGACCAGCAAATGATTGCTTATTACATGAGGCATATCTATTATTAAAGATAATTATTAGAACTATAGATATTAGAAATGGAAGGAACTTAAAAGTTAATATAGTTTTTCTCATTTTGCAATAAAAAACTTGAGAACCTCAGGGGTTAATTGATCTATGCACAGTCGTACAACTAATGAAATGGCAGAGTCAGAAAAATATCTAACTTTTTTTTTTTAAATTTTACTTTAAGTCCCGGGATACATGTGCAGAATGTGCAGGTTTGTTATACAGATATGCATGTGGTATGATGGTTTGCTGCAGCTATTAACCCATCCTTAAAGTTCCCTCCTCTGGGCTCCCACCAACCAACATACTCTGATGAGCTTTGTTTGCCTTACTGTGTCCATTGGTTCTCATTGTTTAACTCCCACTTATGAGTGAGGACACACAGGGCTTAGTTTTCTGTTCCTGTGTTGGTTTGCTGAGGATGAGGGCTTCCAACTTCATCCATGTCCCTGCAAAGGACATGATCTCTTTCCTTTTTATAACTGCATAGTAGTCCATGGTGTATATGTACCATATTTCCTTTACCCAGTCTATCATTGGTGGGCATTTGGGTTGAGTCCATGTTTCTGCTATTGTGAATAGTGCTGCAGTAAACATACATGTGCATGTGTCTTTATAGTAGAATTATTTATGATCCTTTGGGTATATTCCCAGAAATAGGATTTCTGGGACAAATGTTGTTTCTGGTTCTGGCTCCTTGAGGAATTGCCATGCTGTCTACCACAATGGTTGAACTAATTTACATTCCCACCAACAGTGGAAAAGCATTTCTATTTCACCACAGCCTCAACAGCATCTACTGTTTCTTGACTTTTTAATAATTGCTGTTCTGACTGACATGAGGTGGTATCTCATTGTGGTTTTGGTTTGCATTTTTCTAGTGACCAGTGATGATGAGCTGTTCTTCACATGTTTGTTGGCTGCATAAATGTCTTCTTTTGAGAAGTGTCTGTTCAAATCCTTTGCCCAGTTTTGATGGGGTTGTTTTTTTCTTGTAAATTTGTTCAAGTTCTTTGTAAATTCTGGATATTAGACCTTTGTGAGATCGGTAGATTGTAAAAACTCTCTCCCATTCTGTAGGTTGCCTGTTCAGTCTATTGATAGTTTCTTCTGCTGTGCAGAAGCTCTTTAGTTTAATTAGATCCCATTTGTTAATTTTTGCTTTTGTTGCAATTGCTTTTGGTGTTTTTGTCATGAAGTCTTTGCCCCATGAAGTCTTTGCCTAGGTTTTCTTCTTGGGTTTTTATGGTTTTGGGTTTTACATTTAAGCCTTTCATACATCTTGAGTTATTTTTTGTATAAGGTATAAGGAAGGGGTCTGGTTTCTGTTTTCCACTAGCCAGTTGTCCCAGTGCCATTTGTTGAATAGAAGATTCTTTCCCCATTGCCTGTTTTTGTCACATTTGTCGAAGGTCAGATGGCTGTAGATGTGTGGTCTTATTTCTGAGGCTTCTGTTCTGTTCCATTGGTTTATATGTCTGTTTTGGCACCAGGCAATATGCTCTTTTGGTTACTGTGCCTTGTGGTATAGTTTGAAGTCAGGTAGCATGATGTCCCCAGCTTTGTTCTTTTTGCTCAGGATTGTCTTGTTTTTATAGGGTCCTTTTTGATTCCATATAAAATTTAAAGTAGCTTTTTTTTTTTTTCTTATTCTAGGAAGAATGTCAATGGTAGCTTGCTGGGAAAAGCATTGAATCTGTAAATCACTTTTGGCAGTACGGCCATTTTCATGGTATCAAGTTATCCTATCCATGAAGATGGAATATTTTTCCATTCATTTGTGTTCTCTTTTATTTCTTTGAACAGTGGTTTGTAGTTCTCTTTGAAGAAGTCCTTCACATCTCTTGTTAGCTGTATTCCTAGGTATTTTATTCTCTTTGTAGCAATTGTGAATGGAAGTTCACTCATGATTTGGCTCTCCACTTGTCTATTTTTGGTTTAAAGAAATCCCTGTGATTTTTGCACACTGACTTTGTATGCCAAGATTTTGCTAAAGTTGCTTATCAACTTAAGAAGTTTTGGGACTAAGAATCATGGGGTTTTCGAAATATAGAATCATGTCATCTGCAAATAGAGGCAATTTGAATATCCTCTCTTCCAATTTGAATACCCTTTATTTCTTACCCATGCCTGATTGGCCTGGCCAGAGCTTCCAATACCATGTTGAATAGGAATGGTGAGAGAGAACATCTTTGTCTTGCACCGGTTTTCAGAGGAATGCTTCCAGCTTTTGCTCATTTAATATGATATTGGCTGTGGGTTTGTCATAAATGCCTCTTGCTATTTTGAGATATGTTTCACTAATAACTAGTTTATTGACAATTTTTAACATGAAGTGATGTTGAATTTTATCAAAATCCTTTTCTGCATCTATTGAGGTAATCATGTGGTTTTTGCTATTGTTCTGTTTATGTGATGGATTATGTTTCCTGATTTGCATATGTTGAACCAGCCTTGCATGCCAGGTATGAAGTCAATCTGATCATAGTGGATAACATTTTTGTTGTGCTGCTGGATTCAATTTGCCAGTACTTTATTGAGGATTTTTGTATTGATGTTCATCAGAGATATTGGCCTAAAGTTTTCTTTTTTTGTTCTGCCTCTGACAGGTTTTGGAATCAGAATCATGCTGGCTTCATAAAACTAGTTAGGGAGAAGTTCCTCCTTTTCAGTTGTTTGGAATAGTTTCAGAAGGAATGATACCAGCTCCTCATTGTATCTCTGGTAGAATTCAGTTGTGTCTGTCAGGTCATCTTAGAACTTGTTATTGGTCTAGTCAGGGATTCAACTTCTTCCTGGTTTAGTCTTGGGAGGGTGTGTGTGTCCAGAAATTTATCCACTTCTTCTAGATTTTCTAGTTTATTTGCATAGACATGTTTTTAGTATTCACTGATGGTAGTTTGTATTTATGTGGGGTCAGTGATGACATCCCTTTATCATTTCTTATTGTGCCTACTTGATTCTTCTCTCTTTTCTTCTTTATTAGTCTTGCTAGAGGTCTAGTTATTTTGTTAATTTTTTCAAAAAACCAGCTTCTGGATTCATTGATTTTTTGAAGAATTTTTCAGGTCTCTAAAGCCTTCAATTTTATTCTGATCTTAGTTAATTTTTGCCTTCTTTAGCTTTTGGACTAGTTTGCTCTTGCTTCTCTAGCTCTTTTAATTGTGATGTTAGGGTGTCAGTTTGAGATCTTTCTAGCTTGCTTATGTGGCCATTTAGTACTATACCTTTCCCTCTTAACACTATTTTAGTTGTATCCCAGAGATTCTGGTACATTGTCTTTTTGTTCTCATTGGTTTCAAAGAACTTCTTGATTTCTGCCCTAATTTTATAATTTTCCCAGGAGTCCTTCAGGAGCAGATGTTGTTTCCATGTAATTGTTTGGTTTTGAGTGAGTTTCTTAATCTTGGGTTCTAATTTCATTGCACTGTGTTCTAAGATACTGTTTGTTATGATTTCCATTCTTTTGCATTTGCTGAGAAGTATTTTACTTCCAATTACGTGATTAATTTTAGAGTAAGTGCCATGTGGTACTTAGAAGTATGTATATTCTGTTGATTTGCGGAGGAGAGTTCTGTAGATGTCTGTTAGGTTCACTTGATCCAGAGCTGAGTTCAAGTCCTGAATAAACTTGTTAATTCTCTGTCTCATTGATCTGTCTAATATTGACAGTGGAGTATTAAAATCTCCTACTATTATTAGGTGGGAGTCTAAATCTCTTTGTAGGTCTCTAAGAACTTGTGTTATGAATCTGGGTGCTCCTGTATTGGGTACGTATATGTTCAGGATAGGTAGCTCTTTTTGTTGAATTGAGCCCCTTACCATTATGTAACACTTTTCTTTGTCCTTTTTGATATTTGTTGGTTTAAAATCTGTTTTATTAGACACTAGGATTGCAAGCTGTGCTTTTTTGTTTGTTAAATATTCCTCCATACCTTTATTTTGAGCCTATTTGTATCTTTGCACATGAGATGAGTCTCCTGAATACAGCACTGCAATGGGTCTTGACTCTTTATCCAATATGCCAGTCTATGTCTTTTGTCATTTAATTCATTTACATTTAAGTTTCGTACTGTTATGTGTGAATCTGATCCTGTTTTCCTGATGCCATCTGGTTATTGTGCCACTAGTTGATGAAGTTTCTTCATAGTGTCATTGGTCTTTATATTTTGATGTGTTTTACAGTGGCTGGTACTAGTTTTTCATTTCCGTATTTAGTGCTTCCTTTAGGACCCCTTGCAAAGCAGGCCTAGTGGTGATGAAATCCCTCAGCATTTGCTTGTCTGGAAAGGATTTTATTTCTCCTTTGCTTATGAAGCTTAGTTTGGCTGGATATAGAATTCTGGGTTGGAAATTCTTTTCTTAAGAATGTTGAATATTGGTTTCCACTCTCTTCTGGCCTGTAGGGTTTCTGCTGAGAATTCTGCTGCTGGTCAGATGGGCTTCCCTTTATAGGTGACCTGGCCTTTCTTCTTGGCTGCCCTTAACATTTTTTTCTTCACTTCAACTTTGTAGAATCTGATGATAATATGTCTTGGGGTTGATCTTGTGGAAGATCTTTGTGATGTTCTCTGTATTTCCTGAATTTGCATGTTAGCCTGTCTTGCTAGATCATGGAAGTTCTCCTGGATAACATTCTGAAGTGTGTTTCTCAGCTTGTTTTCATTCTCCTTGTCTCCTTCAGGTACTCCAATCAATCATAGGTTCAGTATTTGTACATAGTACCATATTTCTTGAAGGCCTTGTTCATTCTTTTTTCTTTAATCTTGTCTTCATGTCTTATTTCAGCAAGGTGATCTTCAAACTCTTCTATCCTTTCTTCTGCTTGGTTGATTTGGCTATAGATAGTTGTGTATGCTTTATGGAGTTCTTGTGCGTGTTTTTCAGCTGCATCAGGTCATTTATGTTCCTCTCTAAACTGGTTATTCTAGTTAGCAACTCCTCTAACCTTTTATCAAGGTTCTTAGCTTCTTTGCATTGCATTAGAACATGCCCTTTTAACTCAGAGATGTTTTTTATTATTCATCTTCTGAAGCCTACTTCTGTCAATTTGTACAGCTCATCCTCCATCCAGTTCTGCGCCCTTGCTGGAGAGGCATTGCTGTCATTTGGAGGAGAAGAGGCACTCTGGCCTGTTGGGTTTTCAGCATTTTTTTTGTTGTTGATTCTTTCTCATCTTCATGAGTTTATCTATTTTTGATCTTTGAGGCTCCTGACCCTTGGATAGGGCTTTTTTGGGGTCTTTTTGTTGTTATTGATGTTGGTGTTGTTGCTTTCTGTTTGTTTATTTTTCAATGGTCAGGTCCCTCTTCTGTAGAGCTTCTGTGGTTTGCTGGGTGTTCACGTCAGGCACTATTCATCTGATTGGCTCCCATGCCTGGAGATGTCATTAAAGGAGGGGCCTCCCTTGGCTAGGCAGTGGGAGCTCCCCTGCCCTGTGTGACTCTGAGGTGGGCCACTGCACCACATTGCTCTTCCTTCCTATCCATGGATCATGCCAGCTGCCTAGTCAGTTCTGATAAGAGAACCTGGATACCTTGGTTGTTGGTGCAGAATTCACATGCTATCATGGTTCATTTTGTTGGGAACCTCTGATTACTGCTGCTTCTAATCAGCCATCTTGGCCCCCCTAACTCTTCTAACTATTAAGGGGTTCTTTTCACTACTCCTAGAACTTTTTAACTACTCTAAGCTCCTCTCTAGCATCCCTGTAAACCTAATTATATTAATTATTCAAAATTCTTTTATTGATTGGCTTAACTTTCATTTAAATCATTCATTTGAGAAAACTGAAATCTGACCAAATTATCTTAAATTAAAATGGTCATACCAAATCAATAAATTTGTCGTTGTTCATCTTGGAATATCCTTAGCCTCTTCACATAAAAAGTGTTAAAATCAAAATTGTAAGAGTTATTATCTACTTTTCATTTGTATTTATGACAATTAATAAGAGGAATAGATTATATTCTGACTTAGTGTAATGTTGGCTTTATACTCATGTGAAACACGTAGCTTATTACTACTCCTGCTACCTCATATTTCTAGTCCTAATGTTGTCATTAAAGAAAAACTCTGGCTGGTTCATCTTCAAATATCATTACCATCTCTGAAACACTCCAAATAACATTAGCACCATATAAGGAGAATAATACAGTTTCATTTTAATGCACAGTATATTATAGATTCCTGCTAAAGTGTTTAATTTAAAATATATGGAATGTTAAATGTTTACTAGCTGACCAAAGAAACATTGAAAATGGAAAACTCATTAATATATTTCTAAGTTTAAGCAGAAATAAATGCCATTTCAATATGTTCTAAAGCTTTTATTCTCAATGGAAATATTTTTCCATTCTCAAGAGAAATTTTTTTTCTCTTGAGAGAAAAATTTAGTACAATTTTAAAGGGAGTTCAATTATTTAACCTTTTTGCTTCAATTGTTAGTGAATTGAGTTTTTTTTTTTTATGGACACAGTAACATGTGAAGAATATTCTAACTTTAACATTTAAAATAGTATTACGTATATCAATAGAACTACTGTTATCATGAAGAAAACTACTTTAAAAAAGTCACAAACTGAAATCTAACGTTTTTTCCCGGGTGTAGTTAGTAAAATATATTCTAAAGCTTTTATTTTCAATGGAAATGTTCTTCCATTCTCAAAAGAACTTTTTTTTCTCTTGAGAAAAAAATTTAATACAATCTTAAAGGGAGTTCAATTATTTAACCTTTTTGCTGCAATTGCTAGTGAATTGAGTTTTTTAATGGACACAGTAACATGTGAAGAACATTCTAAATTTAACATTAAAAATAATATTATGTATATATCAATAGAACTACTATTTTCATGAAGAAAACTACTTAAAAAAAGTCACAAACTGAAATCTGACCTTTTTTCCTGGGTGTATTTAGTAAAAGAGTGCCCCCTTGTGATTTCTGAATACTTATACAACAGTGAGGTCTGCTAATCTTGGACAAAATTTGTTAATTAAGAAAAAAAAGTTTCCTCTCATCCTTAAAATTCAACCAACGCTTTATTTTTGCACATGAAACTTTTTTAATTTTAAATTTATTTTATTGGAAGTAGAAAGAAAGTGTTTCACGGAGATTTATCAGAAAGTAGTTTTAAGAAAACCACTAAACATTCTAGGACACCTGCTCACAGAATGCATATACTGCTGCTGTTTTCCATTTTTATGCCCACGTAGGAGGCTCTCTAGAGACAGAACATTGTTTCTAGAGAATAAAGCTGCTGAGCTTACATTGATTGGAATTTTCCTGACAGTGCAGCATAACTCTGACATGTTTTGTGCTTACTCTTCATTATGAACCTAGGACACCAATAGATAGGGCCATATGCTCCTCTGAGTTCTCAGTGGAACTCCCAGGGATACAAACAGGGAGTACTGTAGATCTAAGAAGCAGCAGAGCTGACGTTGAGACTGGGGGTGTCATGACCTTGGGAACTTTGGCTTATGCATATCTGAAACACTGGAGAACATTCGATATACCATTAAACTGTATGTAGTACCAATGAGAAATTGTGAAATTAGGTCAGTGGAAGACTGGGGATTTAATTTAAAATTACTAGGCTAATTTGACCACTGTTTACCCTCAGTCAATAATTAATGAGCATTGTAGCTAATTAAGGTTGCAGAGTATCATACTTCTCTGGAAGGACAAAAATATTTATATGTAATAAAATAGTTTAGTTTGAAATAACTCTGGACTCTCCATTTCTAACCATGAACAAAATGATCTCTCAATTTAGATAGTCAAAAAATAACATTGAAGGACAAGATAACGGTTTGGTAGAATAAAAGGGTGATTGATAGGTGAGGGAGGCTAAAAAGAATACTAGCCTTTCTAGTTAAAGCCAATTTGTCAGAGATAGATAAACTTTTTAAGGCTTGTAATAAAAGCTGAAAATATAACCAACTATATCAATGGTAGATATTTTTCAGATTATTCATATTTCACAGTCATCAAAAAGTTGAACATTTGTAAGTGAAAGTACAAGAAAAAGAAATCTATTTCCTATGAACATTTGCCTACACCCGAGTTTCTCAACAGGGATGGAGCAGTTTTACCCCAGGGAACATTTGTCACTGTCTGAAGACATTTTTGGTTGTCACAATAAGGTGAAAATATTACTGGTGTCTAGGGAGTAGTGGCCATAAATGTTGCTAACTGTCCTAGAATTCACAGAATAGTTCCCAATAATTAGGAATTTTCTGATCCAAATAGGTAGACTTACCATTTTAGATTTTAATAACCTATAAGGCTTTTCTTGCTAGATTTTGTATGCTCCTTTGCATAATTCTTCATTTGAAATCATGCTTACAGTGGAAGTTTATGATAGGAAAAACTTTGCTTACAGATATTAACATTCCTTTTTTACTTAAAAATATTTCTACCAATGTGTAAAATATCCCACCACAGTCATTTTTCTTTAAAAAGTGTGTAAAGGAAAAGTATTAATGAATATGTAGGATACGAGGTTTATCACTCTCTTCATAGTCCATCCCCATCTCCCACCCTCATGTTCAGATATTCGGGATGGGGTCCAGAAATCTACATTCCAATAATATGCCCAGGTGATTATCCACAGGTGTTTATAGACTACATTTTGAAAAATGCTACTCAGATTTCCCTAAAGATTCTCATCAGTAAAATGTTCTTTTATTTTTATGCAAAATTATTTTACAAATCCAGTGCTCAATATGGGATATACTTATTTTCTTGTTTCTCTCCCTGGCAGAGCAAAGTCTACGAACTATGAACCAGCTTTAAATAGACGTAAAAAATAGGTATCTGATTACATGTCAGGAAACAGAATACTTTGCTTTTGTTGTGTATTTTTAATGATCAAAGTTTATGAGAGTTTGGAGCAGTATACCAGAGAACATCGGAAATCATAAACCAGGGGGTTACTTTGAGTACTTCTAAGTGTTAAAGCAAATTTTAAGATATTTGTAAATTAGCCATTAATTATTCATGTTTTTAGTTTTCTAGCATAAAACAAGGCAAACCCACCTAATCTCTATACTCAATTATTAAAAATGAATTGAAGAATTTACTTGCAAATCTCTAATAAATAAGTCACATTTTTGTTATCTCACAGGGTATGCTATCAAAATGACTGGTAACCAATGTCATTCATTCAATCTCAAAGCATACAATTTAGACATTGTAAATACACCAAAGATAATTTAAAATCAAACAACACTTACAGAGCTGTGTTCAACTTTGAGAGGAAAGTGACTACCTAAATGATGCAAACAATTTACCTTGAATGTTTTCTTATTTGAATCAAGCTTTACAATTAACCAATAAGAAGCCATTTAGATTTTTGCATTAATCAGCATAAATCTTGAAACAATGCCATTATAAAGGAATTTCACTTTCAGAACTTCCTATATAATTTATGATTCCATTGGACAAATATATGAAGCTGAACCAAAAGGCAAGTCCCTAGAATTCTAATCAACTTGGAGAAAATTACTGTCAAGTCTACCCATTCTGTTAATAGAATTATATATATTTTAAAAAGCCTCTATATTATGTATTCTTAGAGAGATCAGTCATCATTAAATAAAAAGTGAATTCTTTGTAGGCAGAAACGTGGACAGTCTAGCTTTAACATTCTAGAACATATAGTTATCAAACCATTGTTCAGTTATTATACACTGGCTAAGAATAAATTTTTCTATATATAAGTGAAATTTAAAATTGATAACATGATCTTAAATACTATCGTTTTTATGTATGCTTCCCCAAATTATACTCTACTTACTTAAAATTGATAGCAGGATCTTAAATCTTATTGTTTTTACATACAGTTCCCCAAATTATACTCTACTTACTTAAAATTGATAACATGATCTTAAACACTATTGTTTTTATATATGCTTCTCCAAATTACACTCTACTTACTTAATGCTCTCTGTTAGCCATGCCTAAATACCAAAGTTTAATTGGTCTGTACAAATTTATAATAAGAAATATGGGGAAAATGTGACAGAGGATTGAGATTTTAAAAATGAAAGTTAGCTTTTAGTTTTTTTGGATTTCACTTTCTGCCTTGTATTTAATCAATATGTATGTTGTAGAATAATTTTATTTTGTTTAATATTTGAAAAGTGCTATGTAAATATAATTCAGAAAAGAAGTGTAATGATTAATGTTAGGTGTCAACTTGACTGGGCCGCAGTGCCCAGATATGTGGCCAAACGTTATTCTTGATGTTTCACTGGGCATGTTTTTGCATGAGATTAACAGTGAAATCAGTAGACTTTGAGTAAAGCAGATTGCCCACTGCAATGTGGATAAGTCTCATCCTATCAGTTGAAGGCCTGAAGAGAACAAAACACTGACCTCTCCCACCCCATTCCCTACACCTAGCAAGAGGGAATTCCGCCAGCAGATGTCTTTGGGATTCCAGCTGCAACCTAGGCCCTTCCCTGTGTCTCTACCCTACAGGCCCAGCCTGTAAGTTTTGGATGTATCATTTACCATAATTATATGGGCTGATTTCTTAAAATAATCTCTTTCCCTATATATGCACATCCAACTGGTTTCATTTCTTTGAAGAGGTTTGACTAACACAAGGAGATATGAATTTATAAAAAATTATCCCATCTAAAAGTAAAATATTGGTTGGCTGCTTGTTATTTTCATCCCCTATTCCTTCCTGTCTCCATTGTTAAACACAATTATTGGCATAAAAGAGGTTTTTAATACGCATTTTTAGACTGTATTCTAGCCTGGGCAATAAAATAAGAATCCCATTCTCTCTCCCTCTTTCTCTTCCTCTTTGTTTCTTTCATTCTTTTTTTCTTTCTTTTGCTGTTTCTTTCTTTCTCCTTTTCTCTCTTTTTCTAAAATCTCTTCCTCTTTCTTTCTCTTTCATTTTTTTCTTTCTTTTGATGTTTCTTTCTTTCTCATTTTCTCTCTTTTTCTAAAAAAAAATATATAATTTACATTATAAAGAGAATACAGATATTAGTGTTTTCTATGTGTTTTGAAAGTTCTATACACTAATCTCCCACTTAAAGCAAGATAGCTAATATTTCTGTCACAGCTGAAAGTTCACTGGCTATTTGTTCATTTTAAATCTGGATCCATGTCTCCAGACCTTGGCTACTGTTCAAGAGGTCTAGGGCAAAACAGAGATAGTGAAACTGGGCTTGGCAGGAATGGGTAGTGGTGTGACGTGTGGTATCTTGGCCCACAGAAGAATGCTAAAGACCCTTCCGACAGGTGGGTTCACGAATGGCTCATATAACCAAGGAAAAGAATTTACTCCAAAAGACAAAACAACCCCCACCACCACCAACAACAAAAACTCAGCTAAACTAGGAAGAGTAAGAAATAAAGAATCTTAATTAGATGTAGTATTTCTATTCGTGTCAAAGAAATAGCTTCATGATCTCTTGTCAGAATGAGTAGTTTGAGCTCTCAGTTGTCCAGATTATATAAAGAAGCAGTATGTAAATATCACTCAATCTCTGTCCCTGGCTTGTTTATTCAACTCTTGACCTGAGCTTTAGGAGGCAAATGTTTGGTGGCTACTAATGGACGAATAGAGCAGAGGCAGCATTTGAGAAGCGGTAGGGCTCCCTCAATGACACTTGTTACCCACTGAAAAGCTAATGATCTCAGAATGTTTCTAATCCAAGCTGACTGTGATAAATCCCTATTGCTAAACTAAGCCATGAAATATTGATTCAAAGGAAAACCAGCCCCATGCTGCTTGCTATGTATCAGTGAACTGCTCAGCGCCTTCTTTTTCCATGTCTTATTTTTTGTATGTTTGACTATGTTGATGTTATACAGCTGTGAAATTGTGTAATCTGCATTTATGTAACCCTTGTTACTTGAATCTGAACTAAGAGGATATTCTGTTTTGCCAAAAACTCTCGGCTAGCTTAAATGCAATGAAATAACACCACACTATTAACACCTTATGTGCTATGAGAAACTTCACATTTAGCAGCCCAAAGGTTAAGCCTACAATGTTGGAGGGGTGTGTGTGTGTGTGCATGTGTAGCAACTCATCTTTTATTTTTAAGGGAGTGCTCACTTGAGAGTGTAGCAATCACTTAGATTTTTACAGAGCTATTTAGGAGAAAAGTGAGTGTAAGCAAGTTAAGCTGTTCCTCCAGTTCACCAGCAGGTTCATCAAAGCATTAACTGGAGGAAATTCTGACTGAGTAAGTGACAGTATATTAAAAGGGCTGGTAAAAGGATCTAGACTGGAGGATATTTCTCCCAATGGTGATCTTGCTTCAGTTCAAGGTTAAGTATGAAAGTAGTTTCAAAAATCTAGAATTGTTTTGAAAGGGAAGAACAAACTCAGGGTTGGGTGTCTGTACAAGGTATAATTCCTGGAGAATTCCCTGTAAAGGCAGAGGAGCCTCAAGATTTAAAGCAGCCAGACAGTTGAACAGGAAGTCTGACACAATGTACTCCCATGTCTTGGGCAAGATTTGTAACCATCATGTTTTACCCCCTGATTAGAATGGGAAGAAAAATACCATGTTGCTTCCAAGGTCAGCTACTTGGGATAGGTAGATGTGAGCACAGGGCTAGATTGGATGCTAAAAGTGAGGGGACTTGGTGTGTAATATGATTGTAGGACAAGTCATTTTTCCACAAATGAAAAAAAGTCCATGTTATCCTCCCTCCCTTAATATGAGAATGAAGTGCTTCCCATTCAGGAGTGATTTTTTTGCAGATTAGATAGAAAATAAGTGTGCCCAGCCAGCTGGAAGCAGCACTGTGAGATTACTTAGCTGTGCTTTTAGGCATGTTAAGGATGCCTCTTAAGACAAGGCAGGGCAGTTTACCACCTGATGTTAATGTTTTTAGGATTTTAGACTACTTTACAACTTTACAAGTTGAGTTTATATTGTTAGTGAATCTTCATTACCATGTGGGTGCTTTTTCCGCAATTAGAGGGTTCTAACGCCAGATGGCACCTTTGTTATAATCATAAGGTCTGAAGAATTGGACTTCTCACCTAATATATGAGTGTGTATGTGTGTGTAAATGTATAAATGTATTTATACACTGTTACTGTGTATATATTTACATATGTATATGCATAAATGTGTGTGCATGTACTTTGTGTAATGCATGATGGATTTACGAAAATTTTAACATGGTGGCAAAAGATTATAGACTCTGGATCTTGACTGCATGGAATCAAAGCCCAGCTCTGTTATCTATTAGCCTTGACGATTTTGGCAAGTTATGTAATCTATCTGCAAATCAGTTTCCTCATTTGTAAAATGTGGTTAATAATAGAGCCTATTTCATAGGATTGTGAGGATTAATATACTTAGGTGCTTAGCATAGTGCCTGGCACATGATAACTACATAAATGTTAACTCTTACCAACATAATTTATTCAAAAGTTGATCTGTGTCTGGGTGCAGTGGCTCATGCCTGTAATGCCAGCATTTTGGGAAGCCCAGGCAGATGGATCACCTGAGGTCAGAAGTTCAAGACCAGTTTGGCCAACATGGTGAAACCAGTTTCTACTAAAAATACAAAAAAATTAGCCAGGTGTGGTAGCAGGCAGCTGTAATCCCAGCTACTTAGGAGACTGAGGCAGGAGAATCACTTGAACCCAGGAGGCAGAGATTGCAGTAAGCCAAGATTGCCCCATTGCACTCCAGCCTGGGCAACAAGAACAAAACTCCATCTCAAAAAAAAAAGTTGGATCTGTGATTATCCTCCCAACAGCAATTCCTCCATGGTGTGTGGCAGCCAAAGGATGTGGGGCAGGAGTCTTCCCCCTTACCCACGAATACAAGTAAGGGTCCTGATTTATACAATCTAAGCAGGAGAATCCCTCTTGCCCTAGTGACTGGTCCAGGTACCAGATATAAGTCAATCAGCAGATAGCATTTTCCTGAACACTGGACTTTATGCAGGTGCAAGAAGGGGCATTGACCTAGGTAATACCAACAAAATGTGAGTGGAGGTTTTCTGGAGCTTTGGGGAAATAAGATGTCTTACGATATATTGATGTACACCCTAAGCTGCTACAGTTCTTGCTGCTACATGGGAGGCAAACTGAAGATGTTGCTGATTTCATACAGGAAGAATAGAGAAACCAAAGAAAGCTAACCCTTGAAGATATTAAGAAACTGTTGGCAGGCCAAGTCCTGAGACCCATAGAGTCCTTCTTGATACAAGATCAAAGTACATCCCTATATTAGTCTGTTCTTGCACTGCTATAAAGAAATACCTGAGACTGAGTAATTTATAAAGAAAACAGGTTTAATTGGCTCACAGTTCTGCAGGCTGTGCAGGAAGCGTGGCAGCATCTGCTTCTGGGGAGGCCTCAGGGAGCTTCCACTCATGGCAAAGGCAAAGTGGAAGCAGGAATCTTATATGGTAGAAGCAGGACCAAGAGGGTAGGGGGAGGTGATACAGACTTTTAAACAACCAGATCTCCTGAGAACTCTATCACTATGTAGCACCAAGGGGAATGGTGTTAAACCATTCAAGAGAACCCTGGCCCTGTGATCCAATCACCTCCTACCAGGCCCTGCCTCCAGCATTGGGGATTATATTTCAACATGAGATTTAAATGGGGACACAGATCCAAACCATATCAATATCTTTATTAAAATAGCTGAATCAGGCCATTATTAGTAATTACTAATCCTATAAGATGATGTAATATGAAAGTAGAAAAATGCAAAATTCCAAAAACTTACAACCTTGTAACTATACTGGCCCCTTCTTTTTTTTTGAGACAGGGTCTTGCCATGTTACCCAGGCTGGAGTGCAGTGGTATGATCACAACTCACTGTAGCCTTGAACTCCTGGGCTCATGTAAGCTTCTTGCCTTTCCTTCCTGAGTAGCTGGGCGACCTACAGGCACATGCCACCATGCTCGGCTAATTTTTTAAAGTAATTTTTTGTAGAGACAGGGTCTCACCATGTAGGCTGGTCGGGAACTCCTGGACTTGAGCGATCTCCCTGCCTTGGACTCCCAAATTGCTGGAATTACAGGTATGAGCCACCATGCTCAGCCAACACACTGGTTCCTTCTTACTAATCCACAGCTGCAATGCAAAATTCTTGGTTCTTCTCTCCTTTCACTTTAGAGCTTCAGAGAACATGCTTTGGTTCTTTGAGCTCACCTGTTTAATTCTGTGTTGAAATAATGATGTTTATCTGTAACATAGCTCTGTGGGTGAATTTGTAATGGAAATCCCCGGTGCTGTCTCCTCCTTATAGCCTTGCCCCAGCTTGTTTTTTAGACCTTCTGTCAGATCAAATAAACTTCTGGAAAGTAGGGTAGTTAAGAACAACATAGTGCAGTTTTCCCCAAACTAGAAAACAACTTATACTAGCTAATGGTTGTTATGTTAGAAACAAAACCAAGCCATAAAGTTTCTGTGGTCAAAGCAGCTTATAAAACCAGACTCCATTCACTGGAATTTCATCATCCTCAACAGTAGCTTCCAAAGTCACCCTAGGTTTATATCCATTCCAGACAGCTGGAAGAAACAAAGAGCAGGGAAGATGGTACACGGAAAGTTTTTTTTGTTTGTTTTGAGATGGAGTCTCACTCTGTTGCCAGGCTGGAGCACAGTGGCATGATTTCAGCTCACTGCAACCTCCACCTCCCAGGTTCAGGTGAATCTCCTGTCTCAGCCTCCCAAGTAGCTGGGACTACAGGCTCACGCAACCATGCCCAGCTAATTTTTGTATTTTTAGTAGAGACAGAATTTCACCATGTTGGCCAGATGGTCTCGATCTCTTGACCTCATGATCCACCCACTTTGGCCTCCCAAATTGCTGGAATTACAGGTGTGAGCCACTATGTCTGGCTAGGTTTTTACAGGCCAGGCCAGAAAGCTGTGCACATGAAGTCACATCTCTTAGGCCAGATTCAGTCATATGACCATACCTAACTGCAACGAATACTGGGAAATGTGATCTGGATAGATGACTAAAGGACAAGGAAGTGGATTGTAGTGAACACATAGTAGTCTCTGCCACACACATTTTAACTCTCTAAAACAGAGGCTGGTGGCATAAGGCTTTCTCAAATTCACTTATCCACAGACCTTCTCCCACTGTCATTCTAACTTCTATCCACTCAATTATTCCATGGGACATCCTTTGACAAATGCTTATGTTGTGTATTTTCCCTTGTACCCACTTCTAAAATGGTTGCTGTTGAGTTTCCTGCCTTCTGACTGTACTAGAGAAACAGAAGAAGAAATGCTGCAGAGAATGATTTTCGGGGATCATATTTTCAAATCCAGAGATGATGCATTTTCTTAGCCACTACATTTAATTTTCTGTTTGAGAAGACCTTATTCATGCTTTTTACATGTATGTTTCTAGCTACTGGAAGTAGAGTTTGGACTCAGCCGTAAACATTTTCCCCCATACAGCTACTGCTCCAGGATCATTAAAACACCATTTAAATAGAAATAGTCGGGCTTTTCAATAGCCTCCTAAGCAAGACAGTTCCCTTTCTTGTTCCTCCGTGCCTTTCCACACCTCTTGTTGCCTTTATGAGTCCCCTCGTGTCTTCCTACATATTCTGATGCCTTATACCTCCACTGGCATTCCCCATCCTGTTCTCAATTACTATTTCCAGCTTTATTCACCTTCTTTTCTATTAAAAACTCATCACCATGAGGCAGAAATGATGGACAAGCTTTGTGCATTATTCTTCTCTTTAGTATTCACATTTTATCATAGGAAAAACATGAAAGAAGGGGAATACACTTTTTTGTGTGTGTGTGAGACAGAGTTTCGCTCTTGTTTCCCAGGCTGGAGTGCAGTGGCATGATCTTGGCTCACCGCAACCTCTGCCTCCCAGATTCAATTGATTCTCTTGCCTCAGCCTTCTGAGTAACTGAGATTATAGGCATGTGCCACCATACTTAGCTAATTTTGTGTTTTTAGTAGAGACAGGGTTTCTCCATGTTGGTCAGGCTGGTCCTGAAACTCCTGACCTCAGGTGATCCACCCACCTTGGCCTACCAAAGTGCTGGGATTATAGGTGTGAGCCACCATGCCTGGCTAGGAATACACTTCTAATGGTGGAATTTCAAGTATCAGTAGTAGACCCTGAAAAGGTGTTTTGTGGGGGACAGTATTGCTAGCATGTTGAGAACATGAAGCTCAGGTATCTTTCTCCGAGGCCCATTTGTGCAGTTATTCCTGACCAAAGATGCACTGGTATTTCTTCTAGGGAAGGCACAGCAACCCTTAATTTGGCCCTCATGCCATTTCTCTGCACATAGTGGTTTTATTACAGGAGGGTAGGATTTTCTTCCTAGGCAAGTTTATGAGATGTCACTTCCCATTACAACAATTACAAGAAATTTAACAAGTTTAATTTCTTACCTGTTTTATTCCACTTTGGACTCAAACCTAATTTGTCAAAATATAGCAGAACTCTTAGATTATTACCCTGAGTGAAAATATGACCACGAATTTGCTCTTCTCTTTCCAACCCATCAATTCTAGATACTCAGCTCTATTTGTACCTGAGCATTTGGGGGCATAACAGGAAATGCATTATTTCACACATAATAAATCTCTGATCAAAGCTTTCTCTTATCATTAAAAATAAATATTTTGGCAAATAAGCATTAAATTTTACATTGTAAAGTGAAGAACTTGCTTGTCATTCTACAGACTCCATTTTAGTGGAGGAAGCTGTTTTTCGGAAGTGTGTTTCCTATGGAAGGTTGCATTTTATTAATTTGCTCCAGAAATTTTGCCAAGACAAATTACAAAAGTGAGGTCATAATTTGTACATGAACTTTGGGAAACCAACGTTTTATACTAAATTTTTGCTTCATAAAACTACTTAAAAAGAATTTCAATTTTATGATTGGCATGAATATATACTCTGGTGGAGTGTTTGAGGATTTTTTCTTATATCTCTACTACTTGGTACTGTATATGTTTGTTTATTTGAAAGAATTTTAATTTGAAGTCAAATTCAAGATTATTGAGTTAGAGTAAATATGTAATTTTTTAAATGACCAATTCATATTTAACCTATATTGTTTTATCTTATGGAAATAATGGCAGTTGCAAAAAGATCAGTAGTAGGTAGAGATTCAAAGTAGGTTGGCTGGGCGTGGTGGCTCGCTCTTGTAATCTCAGCACTTTGGGAGGACAGGGCGGGCAGATCACTTGAGGTTGGGAGTTAGAGACCAGCCTGACCAACATGGGAAAACCCTATCTCTACAAAAAATACAAAATTAGCTGGGTTTGGTGGCCCATGCCTATAATCCCAGGTACTTGGGAGGCTGAGGCAGGAGAATTGCTTGAACCTAGGAGGTGGAGGTTGCAGTGAGATGAGATTGTGCTATTGCACTCCAGACTGGGCAACAAGAGCAAAACTCCATTTCAAAAGAAAGAAAGAAAGAAAAAAGATAAAACAAAAACAAACAAAAAACCAAAGTAGGTATTTTTCTCCTTCTTGTCATTGTAAAATCTATTTATTTTTAAACACAAAATTATATTTTTGGTCAAGATTACAAGTCCTGGATATTGTATGAGGACCTGGATATGTCTTACATATTGTAAGATGAAAAAAGAACAAAATTCTAAAATTTATCTCATGAATAATGAAGGCTTCAAACCCAGCAGTGAACATTACCATATTGTATTGTGGTTTCAACAGGAAAAGATACAGAAGCCTGCAATCCTTATATTTTTGGTAAAAGCAGCAAGTGTCTATACATTATTGTTGAATCTCCCTGCTCTTTATCAAGTCCTCCAGCTACAAATTTTCAGTGAGTACACACGTCCCTCCAGAAACGAGGGGTGATAATTATAGAAGGCTCAATTTAGTTTTTGAAACAATGCAGATGTAAAGCTTTTGGTAAACAATATATAACTTGTGATGAAATAATGAAACTAGCTAATTAAATTAGTCTCCCAATTTCTTGCCTCAATAACAGTTTTGCTGTGCAGATATATACATATATAGTAACCTTGAATGTTGAATTTAGATCTAATTTTCCATGTTTCACAGAGCTTGTATCCAGTATATAGGCTACCTATAACTCTTACGTTGATGAGAGTTAGATTTTTCTACAATAATTTATTCCTTTTCAAAAGGCAATAGCATCAAAAATTAAAAACTTACTGTGAAACTTATAAAAACACATTTGTTCAGCTGGAACCACAATGAACCTTTTCTGCTTCCCTTGGATTCATCTGAGTTTGGTGAGCTTACGGTGAGAGTGAGACACATCAGTTCAACATAGAGTTGGGGTGTGTTGAAGGTTGCACAGCTCTAATTAAAAAAGCCACTATGTTTTTATGGCAGGATTTTGGAGGGTTGCACTGATTTCCTGATGAACATTGACAAGACTATTAAAGCTGTGAAACAACATCACTTGAATATGGCACTGAATGAAAGAACTAGCTTAGCTATGCTGCTCTTGGGTGTTAGTAGCTGATTAAACTAGAGCCACGGGGAAAATTATCTTTGGGGCCATCCATTCATTTTCTCAGCTTGGTTTGTTTCTCTGCAAAAATTTCACAGAGTAGGTAGCTGGGTTTCCCTACTGCAGCTTTTAAACTCCATGCACGACACAAAGGATAAGTCAATGTGCCCCTGGGTCTTTCAGTTGCCCTAAGACACCTGGTGTGCTATGCCAAAGAGACTCTTATTTTTATATATTTTTTGAGCCATATTTTGACTTGTTATATCTGTATATATTTCTATGACTAGACTTAAGTCAAATCCATTTCAACTTTGATCACATCATTTATGTTTTGTGAATTTTTAACTTCTCTGAGCCTCAGTTTTTCCTCATCTATAAAATTGTCATGATGATATTTTGCAAGTTTATTGTGTGAGTTAGAGATATACAGATTGCCTAACATAGGTGCTGGCACAAACTAGACACTCAATAAAGGGTAGTTATTATTATTATTATTCAAACAGTCTAGTGAGAGAAAAATGTAGTAGTTATTTGCTATTTTTATCAGATAGGCATGTGGGAGAGAAGAACAAATGGGTTTTTCCACTAAAGGGAATAAAATGGAATCTGAACACTTGGTTGAAACTAAATTTTAGGTATTTGGTAAGAATTGGCATAACTCTTTGAAGAATTAATTTTCACAAAATTATGTAATTTCACTTTTATGGACCTTTGAACAGTTTTCCAAGGGAAGTTGAATGAGATTCTTCCAGTCATTGCACAAAATGTGGTAAGAATCTGAGAGTAACTTAAACTAAGAACAGAAAATAGGAAAATATATATCATAATAGATGACATGCAAGTTACAGCTGAAGCATCACATGTATTTTCTATTACATTACTGAAATACCAAATTATGAGATTGAAAGAGGCCCCAGATACTTCTCTTCTGGCATGTTAAACCTGTAAGTTAGAGTGTAATTTGCTAATAGGCATGAGATTCTTAAAAACCTCAGTATTTTTAATCAGTAATTCCATTGCTATTTATTCATTCTGAAGAAAAATATAAAATTCAGAAAATGGTCTTTGCATAGAGATGCTTACCATAGTGTTAATTACAACAGACGGTAAAACAATTTAAATTTCCACAAATAGGAAACAATTGAGACAATGCTATTTATGAAAAGTTAAATGAGGAAATATTTCCAGATAGAGGAAAAAATACAAAATTATATGCAAAATTTATGTATATTTAGTATATATAAAAAATCATATATAAATTGTCATTTCAAATATGTAAAATAGTCATTGGAAAAAACCTAAGAGGAAATATATAGTTATAGCATATAAAGTTGTCAATTTTGACCTCTAGAAGAACTATTTCTCATGGTTCAGTCTGATACTAACACATGAATATCTTTGGAAAGTGATAAAATTTACAGGAATATTCTGTGAATTTTTGTAATTTCCCACTTTTACAAAAACATATTGAATTTATATAATTATAAGAAGAATTTTGAATAAAAATAATTTAATCTAAAGAAACATAATTCAGGCAAACTTAAAAATTAGATTTTTGTTTTTGGCATTGTTACAAATCTGATACCCCAAAAAGCTTTGCACTAAAATATAATCCAAGGTACTTTATAAAGTGTTTGGAAGAACTTTTTAATGCATGGCTGAGCTGGCGACAGAGTAAGGAAATCTCCAGGAGCCAAACATAAAGCAAAAGCATAAATCCTGGGAGAGAAGCCTATGACTGCTCTTAGGGCATCTACAGATTTCTGGAGATCCAGAGATTAGGTTTTAATGCCTCATACGGGGCAGAGAACAAATTTTAGTGTCCATATAATGTAGGGAGTCAGATTAAAGACCTCGTATGAAGCCAAGACCCTACCTACCCGAAAGAGCCACAACTTCAGTGAACAGCAAACTACAGGGAAATCCTACTTTATAAGGGTAACTTACCTATTTTAACTTCTGCTCCAGGTGGAAAGAAAAACAAAGTTGTAGAATAAAAATAGTTTTAGGTCGGGTGTGGTGGCTCATGCCTGTAATTCTAGCACTTTGGGAGGCTGAAGCAGTGGATCACCTGAGGTCAGGGGTTCAAGACCAGCCTGGCCAACATGGTGAAACCCCCCTCTACTGAAAATACAAAAATTAGCTGGGTGTGGCACCTGTAATCCCAGATACTCAGGAGACTGAGGCAGGAGTATTACTTGAATCCAGGTGGCAGAGGTGCAGTGAGCTGAGATCACGCCACTGCACTTAAGCCTAGGCAACAAAGCAAGACTACGTCTCAATAAAAATTAAAAAAATATATTTTTAATGTGGCTGGCAAAAGCAAGTAAAAATTTTCTCTGACTGAAAGAAATGCCAACTTCAGGCCTGTAAGAGTACCTTCAGATAAAATTGCATCAGATAATGGACATAACAGTCAAAAATCACAAAACAAGTGTGAGAACAAAAAACATAGCCAAGAATCAGTGAAATACCCAATAGCTTAATCAAACATACAAAGTTATATGCAAATTATCATGGAATTTAAAAAAATGGACTTTTTTTAAGTTTAAAGAAAAATAAAGGCTATAGACAGTATGAGTAAGGTTCAGAGGCTCTCAGTGATAAGGCACATTTGAAAAAAATTATTGACTTGAAAAACATAAGTTAAATAAAGAAAAACTAAGTTTTAAAAGCAGATTAGAAACAGCTCAAGAGAATAACTAAACTGGAAGGTGAAGTTAAAGAAATAGCCAGAATATACAAGTGTCAAAGAAATATAACAATAAAAGTGACATCACAAATCACAGATAATAAAATAAGAAGGTCCAACATACATGTAATCAAATGTCCAGAAGGAGAGACTGGAAAGAATAAAAAATAGGTAACATTCTAAAGGATAATAGTAAAAATGTTCCCAAAATGATGAAAGACACAAATCTTAAGATTTAGGAATCACACTAAATTCCCAGGAGAATAAATGCAAAGACATGTGCACCTAGTTACATTGTAGTGAAGCTAGAAAATATCAAAGATTTTTTTAAAAAAACCTAAAAAATAATTAGAGAGAAAAGACAGATTAGCAACAAACAACAATTAGAAGATTGAACATGAAAAATAGGATAGAGTATTATACTACTTTCAATGTCTCAGAGAAAACAGAGGCAAACCTGGAGCCAGCCAAACAATATTTTAAGAGTCAGAATAAAGACATTTCAGACAAACAAAAAGCTCTTTATCACTAAGCAGGATATTTACCACATCAGTAGATAAACTTCAGAAGAATATACTTCAAGGAGAGAAAAAGTGATCCCAGAAGGAAGATCTGGGAAGCAAGAAAGAACAAAGAATGAATATGGGAGTAATCGATATAAATAGTGTATCCAACAATACTTAACAACAACAATGTAATGTTTAATGTGTGGGATTTAAAAAAACATGTATACAAGTAAAATATGTTATGATAAGAACATATATGTTGGAATGATTAATATATGAGCATTTTAGACTTTAATCCATTTTCATATTAAAATTTCTAGTTACTAAAACAATGGAAATAGAATATAAAACTTCTAGCAAAGGTAAACAATGGAAATATTATGAAAACCTCAGGCAGTCCAAAAAAAGACAATGAAAAAAATAAGCAGAAAAAGCAGTATAAATAAAAGGTAAAAATAAGATGAAAAAAATTCTAATGTAGCAATAAACACAATAGATCTCAATGAACTGAACTTTTTTGTTAGGTGAAGTTTGTCAGTCTGTACTTAGAAAGATCTAGCTCTATGTTGTTTATGAGGGGCCTCCCTAATTACAAAGATATACAAATTGAAAATAAAAGGCTAGAAGAGGATATATTAGGAAAATATTTATGAAAAGTAAATTAGTGTGGTAATATCAGACAAAATAAAGCTTTAAGGCAAGAATTACTACTATAAACAAAAGAAATCACTGCATATTGATAAAAGATTGAATTCCTTTGGAATAACAGTTCAAAACATGCATGTACATAAAAGTATAACTTTGAATCATATAAATGCTAAAAAATTATGAGGATAAATATTTTTTAAAACCACCATCATTATAAGCAATATTAAAACAATGCTCAACAACTGATAAACAGAAAAATTAATCAATTAGGATAAAGAACATTTACCCAACACAATCAATAATGATTTGGTGCTTGATACATTGACTCCAGCACCAACCATTAGAGAAAAATTATCCTTTTCAAGTATCCATAGAACATTTATGAAAACTGACTAGTTACTGGACTATGTCTGATTAAACTTTATAGAACTGTTATGCAGACTGTATTCTCTGATCACAATGCAGTTAAGTTAGAAATACATTACAAAAAGATGAATAAAGTACAATCACACATTTTAAAATTTAAAGACAAAATTGCTCATGGGTCAAAGAAAAATAAAAATTAAATGTGGAAAATAGAATGGAATAAAAATAAAAGTATTACATATCAGATTTATTCAATGCAGATAAAGCAGTACTTATATATTTATACAGTTGAACCTTGAACAACATGGAAGTTATGTAGAAAATCAATGTATAATTTTTGACTCTTCCAAAACTCAATTATTAGTAGCCTATGTTGACTGGAAGCCTTAACAATAACATAAACAATCTATAAACACATATTCTGCATGTTGTATGTGTTATATGCTGTATTATTTCAATAAGCTATAGAAAAAATGTTATTAAGAAAATTTTACAGTAAGCTAGAGAAAAGAAAATGTTATTAAGAAAATCATAAGATGAAATATATGTACTCCTCATTAAGTGGACATAGATGATCTTAAATGTCATCATTCTTGTCATCTTCAGGTTAAGTAGGCTGAGGAGGAAGATAAGGAAAAGAGGAGCGGTTGGTCTTAATATCTTTTTTTTTTTTTTGCATTTTAGGTTTTGGGGTACATGTGAAGAACATACAATATTGTTGCATAGGTACACACGTGGCAGTGTAATTTGTTGCCTTCCTCCCTTCACCTATATCTGGCATTTCTCCCCATGCCATCTCCCCCCAACTCCCCAC
>CAUYQU010093361.1:0-12083 GCA_963574635.1 Cheracebus regulus | reverse complement strand
CCTTTCTGTCTCTGTTGTTAAGTATAATTGACGGCATAAAAGAGGTTTTTAATACCTTTTTAAGATTGCATTCCAGCCTGGGCAATAGAGCAAGAATTCTGTTCTCTCTCCCACTTTTTCTTTCTCTTTCTTTTTTTCTCTAAAAAAGAAAGAAAGAAAGAAAGAAAGATGAAATACCAATGAGAAAAGGAAAGAGAGAAAAAGGAGAGAAGGAAAGGTAAAAGCAAATGGAGTACAGAGAAATAATCGCCAACTCTCAGCACAGGAGTGAGGGCAGGAATGAAAAGGGTGCTTTCAGTGACCAAATACACCACTATCCAATGGCATAGTACACTGGAGCCTTGCTGAAAATTCTGTCTTCTGTAGCAATTCATTTTAAGAATTCTAATTGAGTTGAAATTCCTTACTATTAGTTTCTTTAGGCATTTTGATAGATAACCCCCTTGAATAGATGCCAGATCATACCTACCTTATATAGAGGATTGTTGCTACAGTAAGAAACCAAAAATACATATATTTAAATCACATTTGCTTTTACTTTATTTTGTGGGATAGGTAAGTTTTGAAGATATATAGACATATTAATATCCATACATACCATAGGAAAGATTTCCTACTCTGCTTACCCTAAATCTCCTCTTTCAAGGAAGGATATTTATCAACCCAATAAGATAGCAAGAAAGAGAAAAATCCAGTTATTTAAACATCAGTGTATGCACTATGATAATCTCAATTATTCACATACAGAATGCTGCCTTTTTTTAATTATCTGAAGCAAAATGTTGATCTGGGTACAACTTTCCCTGACTATCCATCATTTATCTAGATAGCTTCTTCCTAGCATCAGTAGTTATTAAAACAAAACAAAACATGTAAATATGAGGCCAACTAAAACAAACAAACAAAACCAATCATGCCAGACTAACTTCATTTCTTTCTTTGATAGTTATTAGACTGATAGTTTTGGGGAATGACATTTAGAATCCTAACTTCAGTATGTGATCACTAAGCTTCTTATGATCTCTTTTGGGTAAGTATGAGTCAAACATTTGAAAAAAAATGACTCTGAAAAAAAATCTAATTTATCAGATATCTTAGGATAAAAAGATGTTGGGAGATGGAATGATGAGCTGAATTTTAGGATGAGGGAAATAGTGTTTGACAGTAGCATGTATAGAAAAGACAAGTGTTTTAATAGTAAGATAAGATGAATCAATACTGATAGATGGTTGCTAAAAAGATTAATATGAGTTTTATTTCCAGAAATCCAGTACTTAGGTAAAAAATTTTTAAAGGTGATCATCACACATTTCTTCCCCTTTGTCAGTCCACATCTAGGAAAATGCATTCAATTTCAAACCAGTACATTTAACAAGGCAACCAAACCAATTGGAGTGTGAAGACTCACAAGAATGACAAAAGTATGTGAAATAATGGCATGGGAGGAATGACTGAAAGTGCTAAGTGTGTGCAGCCCAGAGAAAAATGACTCTGGAAGGAACATGATTTCCTCTTTTAAATATCTGTACAACTGACATATAGAAGAGAGATTAGACTTACACTATATCTCCTAAGGGTAAAAAAAAGAACAATGAAAGAGGCCCTTGTGATTCAATACAAAGAAAAAGTATTCAAATGAGTTGTCCAAAGATGGAACTGCTGATCAGGAATGTGGTCCATGATAAGCTAACATAGAAAATTCAAGCAAAAGATGGGAATTGGACTAGATGGCCTTTGTGACTTCTGCATCAGCGAAAGTCTATGAACCTGGAATTAAAAAGGGAATTTGACCGAAGAAAGGATCTAAAGCCCATTCTGAAAACCATATTCCTTTTCTATAACATCTGCACCCTGCTCGTCTCTGTTAACCTGGGTATTTAAAAGCCAGTGGTTTGTAATCTAAAGAACTTCTCAAAGCACTATACCATATTTACCTTCAAAATCTTTGTAAAGTAAGAACAAGCCAACTATCATGTTTCTCTTCTTACCAATGAGCTAATTCTACTACAGAAATTGCAAAGGAAAGAATTATCAACAGAGTTAGATCTAGAACATAGGACCTTTGATTCATGAAAATGAACTTTGAACGTGTCTCTTGACATTCACTGGCTAATATTCCTCCCCAAATTCTCCCTAATGTTGATTGCGTAGTTTATTAATTCAAGTTCGTTGAATGAGCCATATTCCCCAGTCACTATAGTAGTTTATGAGAGCAAGTGTTGATGGTATGTAAGTGCATGGGGAAGTTGCAGAAGCCCTTTCCTAGAGGCCTTCAAGATATTGTGATTATTTTGCCATTGGCTTGTTCCTCCTTTTCCACCGAACCTACCAGCTATCATCACACTGTGAGCAGATTAAGAGAAAACTCTGGGAATCAAGAAATTCTGCCAACATCACTTGTGCATTACAATGCTACTGGACTTTTAATTTTCTCCCTCCCACTACTGGTAAGCTATGATATAGTCTCCTAACCCTAGGTATTGTAATAATCATGGTGCACCACTCACAATCCCTGTTGCAAGCATTTAAACTGCTCTAAGCACCAGCAAAAAAATAAACAATTTTTTTTTCATGGTTCCTTTTAGTCCTTGAGTATATCACAAGTTTAGTGCTAATCAGATTTACCTGATGTCAAGAAATAACCTGGGATTTTTGGCAGTCATTATCTTAAAGGGTAATAATTAGAAGGTTGAGAGGAAAAACCTAAAATGAGACTTATCTGATGGGATAACTTAAATAACTTAGATAATTATGTACAAAGGGTATAACCAGAGCCAATGTCTCATGTGATTTTTACTAAGAGAGACTAGTCTTAATAATGTTATCTTTGGACAACCCTCCTCTCTAAGCATGTACCTGCTGCTTAGGGATCCCCAACATTCTGAGGCTCATTTTGTCATTATTACAGCTCTAAACCCATTGCAAAAATTCACCAGGCTCTTATAAGCCAAGATAAGAAATTTCTCAAAGTCTTGAAAAACTTGGTGGCTGTTATATGCATGGACTAAGTTATGCATATAGGCTGATATATGCATGGACTAAGTTATGCATATATGCATAATTACACACACACACACACACACACACATTTTAGGACTGGTTTGCCTGAAGTCTTGACATCATGGAATGTCAAATGTCACATGTCTTTAAAATATGATTATCTGAGTCTCCTAAATGGAGAGACAGTAACCGGCAGAGAAATAGGCATAAGATAATGATTTAACATTCCACATTGTTGTTATCTATATAGAGAGTTGTCCTTGAGGTTAGCAAATGCCAGAATTCCTAGATCAATTAAATAGAGCACGCTTTGCCCACAGATTCCTTTGTGAAAACTTAATATACTAACAGATTTTTCAAAATATCTATTTTTCATTTTTAAGAGTATTCCTATTTAAAATGTAGGAGCCTAAAAATACACATAAACCAAATGTTGATTCATTGTAGGAGTTGTATGTTATGATTCCCTCATTGCATCTGGTAACTGCATGTGGTTAGCTACACTTGGTACGACTGGATACAGCTTGACATATTCTGGGATTTATTAAAATGTAAATGACAAAGCAGAAAAGAATGTTCAGACAATTGGATTACTCCATTGACTGAATGTTCCAATACTGTATCTATTTTTGTCAAAGCAATGGTGGCTCCCGCTGTGGAATGCTGAATGGAATATTCCATTGCAGGGCATGGGGAGAACTTGCATAAAGGAAATTGAAACCTAATCATTTAATTTTTAATTCACCTCTCCAAAAGCAACACATTGCCAATACATTTTAAGAGAAATTATGATAATTTTGGCACATAATTATTGGAAGATCATCATTTTCAACAATTTATTCAGTGTCTATTAGTGGTTCTGTAACTTCATTCATGAAAACAATGATACATTTGCTTGTTTTTGCTCTTGGCCTTGGCTTGTTTTAGTTATGAGCATTATGTGATGAGCATGAATATATGTGATATGGCCATGAATATGCACAATCCAAGAGAAACATTTTCCTGATGGGAACTGTTCTTATTTATTCTAGAGAAGAGAAGCCTGGGAGGTAGTTGTCTTTAAGAATATGAAGGAATTGAGTTTAAAAGAATGGAGGCTGGCTGTTCTTTCTCTCCACAGGGAACAAGAGAAAATGGGATTAAACTGCAGCGTGAGGGATTTGGAATAGAAATAAGAATTTCTCAACTGTGTAGAATCTCAAATACTGAAATGCATTTTGAAGGAAGTATGTGGACGTTAGTTTTATTCTGATGCCTTTAAAATATGGAATGGCACATTTTCACTATGTGGTTTTATATGGATGAAGTATAGCAGATTTGATGACAGAGTTCTGGGATTCTCTTGATCTATGAGTAGAATCTAAAAGTGGTGCATGATGGTAACTATGAGAAGTAACTATTTTTCATAGTGGTTAGTTTTTAATGTCAACTTTTCTCACGGGGACAGACTGTCAATTTTATCTGTACTGTGAAATATGAAACGGAATAGAATGTCATATAATAAGTTGGGTGGGGACAGATAATGTGGGAGCACAATGAGCTTTTTAAAATTTTGTCTTCCCACTACCATTTCTGCTACTGACTAATTCAAGTTGAAAGGCAAAATATCCTTCGGTGCAGTTTAATATTATGTATTGATTTTTGAATTTGATATGCTTAGGATTCCTGGGGAAATGAGCATCCTCTGCATCCTCTTTATGGAGATTAGATAGATATAGATAGATAGATAGATAGAGAGAGATGATATAGATATAGATATAGATATGTTTTTTAGTGAGTTGTATTTTCACATTTGATTAGCAGAATTATTTGAGTATATGGGATTCAACTTGGTCCAAATTCAATTTTGCTGTTAAAAATTATGACCACAGTGGATATTGGTTGTCTCGTCACTTGAAGATAATTATATTTTCCACTTCCCTGAGATAGTTTAGTGTAACAAGAAGAGTGTTTTGTTAAAATCAGAAACCTGGGGTCAGTCTTATCTCAGTCATTACCTGGCTGTTTGACCTGGACAACTCAGTGACTGTTAAGTATCAGTTTATATTCTGAGGAATAAATAAAAAATGTGTTAGACAGATGGTTTTAGTTCTAATATGCTATCAACTATTAATACCAAAAACTCTTGATTTCTGAGCTCAAAGATTATGTTCCCATAATCAGTAGTTCTCAGCTTTAGCTGCACATTCCAATCTCCAGGAGAGCTTTAGAAAATTCCAATTCCCAGGCCACACCCACACAAATTAAATCGGAATCTTTTGAGAGACCCAGGTATCAGTATTTTCAAAACTCCCCAGGTGGTTACAATGTACAGCCAAGGTTTAGAACTCCTGCTTTTGCATATAGTGAGGAACTGAAATAATTATATTAAATATTATCTACTATGAGTGCGAGAATTGTGTCCATCTTGTTCCTTCCTGTATCTTCAAAATTGAATGAAATGCCCAGCACATAGCAGGTGCTCCAGGTCTTTGCTATTGTAAACTGTGCTGCAATGAACATTCGTGTGCATGTGTCCTTATAGTAGAACAATTTATAATCTCACTGCAAATACTGAATTCACAAATACTGAACCATTGATTTTAGAGGAAATACAAGATTAGGTTCCTGGACACAACATTTTCATTCACTGGTCAAAACAAAACTTTATGTGTGGTTCTGTTTAAATACTCTTTATTTCCCATCGAATGCTGATTCATAAACACTGAAACTCAGCCAGGATGAAGCTCCTCTACCACGTGGATTTTTTCTATAGGGGACAGCACACTAGACAGCAGGTCAGCACTGTGCTTGGCGAGTTTTTTCAGATAAAAGTTTTGGCAAAATATACATAACGAAAATTTACCATTAAGTACATTCACACTGGTGTTGTGCTTGACGTACACGATCCATGACTGCCCGCGGAACTTTATCATCCGAAACCCTGCGCCCACTAACCAACAACTCCCTGCTCCCCCTCCCCTGGGGGCCACTTCATTTATTTTTATTGTTTTACTTTTACTGGTTTATTATAAAGGATATTACAAAGGATGCAGATGGAGATGCAGAGGGCAAAGCGCGTGGGAAGGTGTGTGGCACTTCCGTGCCCTCTCCGGGCACGTCGCCCACCAGGAGCCGCCACGTGCTCAGCTACCAAATGCAGTTCTTTTGGATTTGTAGGAAGCTTTTTTTTTTTTTTTGGTGGGGAGAGAGTCTCACTCCATCACCAGGTGCCAGGCTAGAGTGCAGTGGCAACCTCGACTGACTGCAACCTCCACCTCCCAGGTTCAAGCAATTCTCCTGCCTCAGCCTCCCAAGTAGCTGGGACTACAGGGGCGTGGCAGCACGCCCAGCTAATTTTTGATATTTTAGCAGAGACGGGGTTTCACCATGTTGGCCAGGATGGTCTCGATCTCTTGACCTCGTGATCCGCCCGCCTCGGCCTCCCAAAGTGCTGGGATTACAGGCGTGAGCCCCGGCGCCTGGCCTTGTAGGAAGCTTTCTAAAAAAAATTCTTTTTCTCCATGTTTTTATTGTGGTAAAATACATATTACACAATATGTGTTATGTTCTTTTTTTACTTTCATGGGTTTTGGGGAAACAGGTGGTATTTGATTATAGGAGAAAGTTTTTTTTTTTTTTTAAGACAGAGTCTTGCTCTGTTGCCTAGACTGGAGTGCAGCCACATAACCTTGGCTCACTGCAACCTCTGCCTCTCAGTTCAAGCGATTCTCCTGCCTTAGCCTTCCCCGAGTAGCTGAGACTACAGGCGTGTGCCACCACACTCGACTAATTTTTTGTATTTTTAGTAGAGACAGGGTTTCACCATATTGGTCAGGCTGGTCTCGATCTCCTGACTTTGTGATTCACCTACCTTGGCCTCCCAAAGTGCTGAGATTACAGGTGTGAGCCACCATGCCTGGCTCCTATATGAGTAAGTTCTTTACCATCAATCAATGAATAGCTAAAGAAACTGTGATTTATATACATACATATATATATATATATATATATATATATATATATATGATGGAATACTACTCAGCCATAAAAAGGAATGAAGTAATGGCATTTGCAGCAACCTGGATGGGATTGGAAACCATTATTCTATGTGAAGTAACTAAAGAATGGAAAACCAGACATCATATGTTCTCACTGCTAAGTGAGAGCTAAGCTGTGAGGATGCAAAGGCATAAGAATGACACAATGGACTTTGGGAACTCAGGGGGAAAGGGTGGGAAAGGGTGGAAGGATAAAAGGCTACAAGTTGGTTTCAGCGTATACTGCTCGGGTGATTGGCACACCAAAACCTTGGGGGCCACTTTAAACAGTGAAACCTCCAATAAAAACACAAAACCATGAAGGACATGGCAGCAGATACACTGGGCGAAGGACCCTTATTTTACAGCGTGAGCTGGAACATGGAGGCAGAGCAGCAGCTGTTGGACCTCGGTCCGGGGGACTCACGGTTTTCACTTCTCTTTGCCTGTTTTTGCTCAGGTTCACAAATGAGCAAAAGCAAAGGCAGTGTTGATTTTGGAGTTACAAATACATTTTAGCAAGTAGGCGAATTTGCAAATACAGAACCTGTGAGTAATGAGGGAGCTGCTGTGTATTCATGTGTTTGCTGAGGAAAGGCTCCCTGATCAGGATGGGTGCTGCACAGGAATTTCAAGTGAAAAATTATTTTTGGAGCAAAAGGCTAGAAAACACATTTCATGTCACTAGAAAGAAGCATTCAACCCCTTCTGACAACATAAACTACAAAACTGCGTATTAACTACCTTTTAATGTTGGCAGGAAGCTCCGAGCACAATATGAAGCAAAATATGCCAACCACCTAAGGTGATACAATGTAGTACATTCATTTCCTTTCTTCCCTTTGTCCCATGTTTTCTTTATAAAAGTTCCTTGGCTGCTAATTTTTAAATTCTTATTTATATTTCACAATTACTTAATTGCATGGGAGTTAGTCATACAATACCTCACTATCAATCAATAAAAAAACAAAAATGAATATAGATGATATGACATAGATATACTACAATAGCTCTTAAAATACAGATGAGAAACATACTACAAATAATGTATTTATAACAAGGTTCTTCCAGAATCCAGAAATAAAATTAAACTTCTGTGAATGTAAATGTTGAAGATAAGATAAACTTTCTTGCAATATACATGAATAGGTGACCACAAAATCCCCAAATAAGAGATCAAGATGTAACCAAAGTGAAGCATGGCTGTATTAGCAATATTGAGTGTCACTAAGGCATAAATAACACGCCTAAAGGGAATATGCCTCAGGGGAAATGCAATTATCCAAAGGCTGGTAAGACTGAAAGGAATTGGGCTGTGGGAGCGTCGGTTGGCTGTGTGCCCTGCCCAAGGATCCCGCTTGTCATGCTCCCACTAAAGACACCTCTCATTGTTTACGGCAAATCTGTGCTTCAGTTTTCTAGCCCATTTGCTGAGCAGCAGCCAGCCAGATCCTTCACTAAAGAAAATCTAATAGTGTCACCACCTGCTTAAAAAACCTTAAAGAATTATTGCTCTTAAAGTTTGTCAGGAAAAAATGTGGAAAGCTTTGAAAAAAATTATATACTATAAGCAAAATTAAAAGGCCAAGAAAGAATTGGGAAAAATTAGAAGACAAGTTTCTAAAAAAACCCTGAAAAACATAACAGAGTGTTCAAGGGTAAAGAAATCATATACTATGATGTATCCTACTCTTTCTCCACCAGAATGGGCAAATGCCTTAACAGATTAACTAGAATAAACAGTGAATAAGATAATAAGTGTTCAACCTCATTAGTTTAAAGACCAAAGCGTAAAAGAATGTGCTTTACTACATAGCAAATTAACAAAGAATTTTAAGTGATAATACACAATGTTTCACAGAGAAAATGTGAAATATCATATGTGGCTAGTGGGAGTGAACCCATCTTCACCTTCCTCGAAAGCTATTTGGCAAATCTCATCAAAAAGATTAAGATATGGACATATATTTTAATATTTAAGAATAAAGTTGTTCATGGCACATTATTTTATACTAGACAAAAAAAATTAATGTCCTCAAATAGGAAAATAGTTAAATGAATTATGACAGACTATTATGTGACCATGAAAAACATCAAATGAATAATTTTAGTAACAGGAAAGTGCCTGTTTTCCCAAAATAAAAAGAAATTAACATATAATACTATCTGTACAGCATGGTCCAAGTAAGTTAAAATGTTAATGAAAATTATGTAGGAGTTAAGACATTTAGGTTCATGACTTTATTCTTTAAAGTATTTTTTTTCTATAGATTCTTAGTTCTCTTTAAAATGTATACTTCATCACCAATGGAGGCTCAAGGACCCAGCCTGCCCAGCCTGCCACCACCACCACTTGTTCCCAAAGATTGACCCACCTGGTATTCCTTCCCCAAACAAAGTCTCATCACAGTCTCCACTAACAACCACAGCCTAAGCCACTGAAAAACACAGACACCATCAACACTGAATACAACTGAAGAAATCACAAGAAGACTATTATGCTCACCCAGAATCAAAGACAAAGCATTCTACCCAATCCGCATTATAGATACATTTGTTAAGAAGGTATTATTCTATAAAGCCAATTTATAAAGTTGGAAGAAGCAACTGTTAAACTAGATCCAAAGATATCAATGTAAGGACACAAGAAACATGAAAAGCAAGGAAACGTGACACCTCCAAGGAACGTAACAATTGTCCAGCAACAGAGCCCAAAGAAAAGGAAATCCATGAAATGTCTAAAAAAGAATTCAAAATTACAATATTAAAAAACTCAGTGAGATACAAGAGAATGCATAAACAAAGAAGCCAAAAACAATTCATGATCTGATTTAGAAATTCAACAAAGAGACAGCATAAAAAGAACCAAATAGAAATCCCGAAATTTAACAATTCAATAAAGGAAATTATAAATAAAATCAAGAGCTTCAACAATTGACTATATCAAGCAAAACAAATATTTTCTGAACTTGAAGACATGTCCTTTAAAATAACTCAGACAAGACAAAGGGGGATAAAAAAGAGAAGGAAGTCTATGTGCTATATGGGATACCATAAAACAATCAAATATTTAGATTTTGGGAGTTCCACAAGAAGAGGTGAGTAAAGTAATAGAAACCCTATTTAATGAAATAATAAATAAATTATGAAGTCTTGTAAGAGATAAAGACATCCAAATAGAGGAAGCTCAAATATCTGCAATTAGATTTAGACCAAAAAGGTCTTTCCAAGGAATTTTTAGAGTTTAAATTTAGAGTTTAAAGGAGGAAGAAATGAACAAAGGATACACAAACAATCAGAAAACAATTAACAAAGTACAGAAGTAAGTCCTCACCTACAAATAACACCATAAATGTAAGTGGTTTAAATTCACCAATTAAAAGATATATACTGGCTAAATGGAAAAAAAAATAAGACCCAAATGTTTCCACAAGAAACTCACTTCACAAGTAAGAGTTTAAATATGTGTGTGACTAAAATGCATTGTAGAGATAATTCAGGGTTACTTAAAATGAGGATGTGTAAATCAAAGTTAAAATATGTATGACTGCATCTGTCAAAGCTCTAACTCAGTATTTTTTGAGTCACCTTGTTCTAAGTTCACCTGTTGGTGTTGTCCTGAATCATTAGGATTTTATTTACTGCACTTCTGGTTTTTCAGTAATGAATTTCTGTTACTTCAGTTTGTTAAGAATGATTGGCTTGACCATATACATTTATGCACTGGTGCATAAGGGCATCTACAGTCTCTTAACCTATGAATCAATTTGCAAGACAAGTGTGCAAGTATGTGCTGCATTTAAAATAAAAATTATCTATACTAAAGTCGCAAAGTGTCCTATTTACAAACCTTCATCTATTCACCACAAATTACAGATAAACTATCTAAAATGAAAGACAAAGAGAATTCTAAAAACACCAAAAGAAAAAGAGTCAGTTCACATATAAGAGAATCTCCATTGGAATAATAGCAGACTTTTCACCAGAAATCTAACAGTCCAGGAAAAAAATGAGATGACATATTCAAAGTGCTAAAAGAAAAAAAAAAACTGCCACCCAAGAATGCTATATCCACCAAGGCTATTCTTCAAAAATAAAAAAGAAATAAACTCTTTCTCAGACAAGCAAAAACTGGTGAATTCAGCATTATTAGACTAGTGCTACAAGAAATACTCAAGGGAGCTCTACATCTGGGAGAGAAAGGATGCTATATACCATCATGAAAACACACAAAAATATAAAACTCACTGGAATATACACAAATGAGAAATAGAAAGGAATTAAATGATCACTGAGAAAACCCCACCAAATTATAAAGATAAATAATAAAAGAGGAAGAAATGAACAAACAATCAGAAAATAATTAAGAAAGTGCAGGAGTAAGTTCTCACCTACAAACAACACCATAAATGTAAATGGTTTAAATCCCCCAATTAAAAGAAATAGACTGAATGTGAAAAAAAAAAAAAAAACAACATGATACCTAACTATAAGTTTCCACAAGAAACTCACTTCACCAGTAAAGACACATATAGACTGAAGTGGAGGGATGGGGAAAAAAAAATTTCACACAAATGGGAGCCAAAAACTTGCTGGAGTAGCAAAACTTATATCAGGCAAAATACACTGTAAGTCTAAAAACAAAATGATAAAGAGACAAAGAAGGTCTTTATATAACAAGAAAAGAATCAATTCAGCAAAAGGATATAACAATTTTAAATATATATGCACCCAACACCAGAGCCCTCTGATATATAAAGCCATTATTATTACAGCTAAAGAGAGAGGTAGACCTCAATACAATAATTAGGGACCTCAGTATCTTGTTCTCAGCACTTGACAGAACACTTGGACAGAAAATCAATAAAGAAACAAACTTAATCTGTACCATAGAACACATAGAACTAACAGACATTTACAGAACATTTCATTCAACAACTGCAAAACACACATTCTCTTCTCCTTAGCACATGGAACATTCTCCAGGATAGACCATATATTAGACTGTAAGATAAATCTCAACAAAATTTTAAAAATTGAAATAATATTAAGTATCTTCTCAGA
>CAUYQU010093359.1:0-14039 GCA_963574635.1 Cheracebus regulus | reverse complement strand
TGTGCACAATAAAGTTGCTGTTTAAGCATTGCTGTTTAAGCATTGCTTACTCAGTCCTCCAGACCCCGCTTGCCTGTCTTCTCTTTTTTCCGTGCACTCCCCTATTCAGGTTGGGACCCTCTTGCTGGCCAAGAGTCCCCGGCAGACATGCCGGCCTCTCGGGAACCCAGATAAAAGAATGTAAAATCATGTAGCAGACAATTTTGTATATGAAATCAAGCTAGAATTTTTGGCTCCTATAATTTTTCTCTTACTACCTTCATGTAATATTACTAGAGTTGGAGACTATCACCTCCAGACATTTATTTTGGTAATTTTACTACATATATATGAATCCACAAACCATATTCATTACTATTTTGTTCATTTTAAAGTATTGAATGAGTAACATCGTATGACATGTACTCATGTAGATATAATTTACTTAAGCTTCTATGTAATATTTCATTGTATTAATAAACCATATTTTGAATTTTTTGAGTCTCCTACTGAGTTATACTCAATGTATTTCCACTCTTTCAATATATCAAGCACTGTGTAATAAACATCTTTGTAATTGTCTAATCTTGCAAGGTCTTTAGTGTTTTTCTACAATAGACACCCTTAAAGTAGAATTGTTCTATCATGGGTAAATTTATTTCTAATTGTTATTACCAAATGTCTTTTGAAACAAATATCAATTTACCAATAATGTACTAGATAAATTTATTAGTAAGGTATAAGGTAAAATTTCCTCCCAAGATTCTATCCAAATTTAAGGATATTATAGGCACATTAATTTTTCAAACTGATGTGTAAATTTTTCTTTAAATTGTCATTTTTTATATTACTAATGTGGTTTAACATAATTCAATATTCATTGGTCATTTAAGGTCAATTATATGCTTCATATAGTTATCTATTTTTCTATTGAATTAACTTTTTGATTTGTAGTTATTCTTAATTCTGGGTCCAAATTCTTTTCAGTTTAATGATTTGCAAGTATCAGTCTCTGTATGTGGATTGAATTTTCAATTTGTTTTGACATAAAGATATTTTATTTTATGGTTTATGGTTTTAATCTCGTATTTACAATTACTTTCCCTATACTGAGAGCATTAAGATTTCCTCCTGTGTTTCTCAAAAGTAATATTTAAGTAAACTTTCAAGCACAGTGATGTTATTAATCTATCCATAAATTCTCATTGTATTTGGTTGGTGATACAAATCTAGTTTTATCTTTTAGTTCTTTATGATTTGCTATTTTTTTGCATTTTTTGGTTGCTTTATGCTTTCCCTACAGGTTTTTAATGTACAGCTATGCCAAGTAACTAAATGTGTGTGTGTGTGTGTGTGTGTGTGTGTGTGTGTGTGTGTGTGCATGCCCGTGCATGTGGATGTGTGTGTGTATGTTTCCTACATCCCACTGATATCTTCTTGTCATTGCACTAGTAGTACATTGCTTAGGGAAAAGAATATTTTATGGTAAAAATCAGTATATAGTAGGACAATTCCCGTTGTTTTCTTCTTCAAAGTAATCTTGGCTTTTAGCATGTCTAATTTTGTTTTGTGTTTTGTTTATTTGTTTGTTTTTGAGATGAAGCCTCATTCTCTTGCCCAGGCTGGAGTGCAGTGGCACAATGTAAGTGCACTGCAACCTCTGTGTCCTGGGTTTAATCAATTCAATTCTATTGCCTCAGCCTCCCAAGTTCCTGGGATTACAGGTACCCACTAATTAATCATTGCTGGCTAATTTTTGTAGTTTTAGTAGAGATGGGATTTCCCCATGTTGGCCAGGCTGGTCTAAAATCCTGACCTCAAGTGATTCACCGGCCTCGGCCTCCCAAAGTGCTGGGATACAAGCATGAGCCACTGTGCCTGGCCATGTCTAATTATTTTTGACAAAATCTTTGAGATTGTATTTAAAGTACATTATATTTAGGGATTAATTGATGAATAGTTAACAAATTTAAGATTTAGGGTCCTTCCTTCCCTGAACATATTTCCTGATTTACTTATATCTACTTTTATTCATATCAACAAAGTTGTATAATATTTTCAAAAAGAATTTTGTGCACACTTTGTAACATGTATCCTGGATAGGTATCTTATATATTTATGCTACCTGAAAGAATACATTTTAAAACTTAATTATTTAATTTCTTCATTACTTTTATAGGAACCAAATTTCTTTTTGTATATGGAACTTGCATATGGTGATTTTACTTAGATCTCTTATTTGTTTGACATATGGATTTGTTTTCATTAACTTATTTTTTGTTTGTTTTCATCCATTCTGGATCATCAGAAAGCTTATCTCTTTGAATATTGGCTTTAGCCTGTCATCGTTTTTTCTTTTTATTAGGAATATTGACGTATGTTGCGATATCTCATTTGTGTTTGAAAACATGTTATATTTTTTCATGTTTTTTTTTTACTTTGGGTTTTTTATTAATATTTCTTTCATATATAATACAACTAAGTCTAGAGACATTTATTTGAGAATATTCAATTATTTATCAGTTTGCATATACATTAAATATGTTTACTTACTGTCCACTGAGAGTAAAGAATTGGAGATATATATTCTGCTCTGATGGAAATTATAGATGCTATAATTCTTTTTGTTGCTAAATCTTTTCCCTTAATTGCAATTATTTCCTTAAGAAATATTTTGGACACATATTTCTTGGTTGAAAAAGTCTGAAACATGCTAACAGTCAAATACCATTGCCAAATATTTATGTTGAGAGTTTGTATTAATTTGTATTCAGTAGCCAGCTTAAAGAACAAGGTCTCTCTCCCACTAACATGTGTGTATGTGTGTGTCCACGTACAAGCATGTATAGTCAACGTTTTTATTTTTCTTCTAAATATTCTCAAGCATTTTCTATTTAGTTTTATAGTACAGAAGAAAAATCAATATTTAAATCAATATTTAATCAATCACTCTGGCTACTTCTTGGCAGTTTATTTAAGTTTATTGGCTAAAATGTGACTGTTGGATTTTCTTGCGGGGGAAGCGGGGTGACGTTCCATTATTCCATGCTATTCCTTTCATTCTTCACAGCAAAGGTAATTTACACTTGATAAGAATCTACAACTTTGTTGTAAGTCATAAGAGTTATTTGATTGATTCACTGGGTTGAGACAAATCAAATTGAGAATCAAGGATTAATTCATTTTAAAAGTATTGCCTGGCCATTATTTCAATTGAAAATAATTTAATATTAAAAGTTTGACATTTCTCAGTAAGTAAAATTCAGCCTCAGTTAAAAATGTTGTCAAGTGGCTATTCCTTAAAATTCTGCCTGAACAACTAGATTAAAGTGTTACATAATGGGGATATGGGTTGTTTAAACAAGGGCTGAGAAATATACATGACTACACATCTCTTGCAACACATTTCTAGTATTTATATATATTTTTGTTTAGAGAATAAATTAAAAATACTTATCATGGTTTGAGGACAGAATAAGATTCAAGTTAGCTACTCTATAAAACCCAGAAATTCCGTATTGGTGGATTCCAGCTGGATAAACAGCAGGGCGTCTAGATTCCCTAAATGTTTTTAAGCTTGAGAAGATGACATTGAAAAGGAGTTGGCATTAGCTTGTTTGGGTCCACCTAAATAATACATTCGACATCCCACAGATACTTTTATTTAAGCTAGATTAAATCAGAATTCCACTGGAAGCACTAATGCCAGAAAATTGTGTGAATGACTACGTATAGGATTGAGCTTTTTCTTAAAAAAATGAAATTTTTTCATTCTCAATTATCTTGAGAACATGTCAGTCATGTGGCAGAAAAATGAAAATTTAGGAGGCAAGCTGCATGTTGTAGTGAGTTAAAACTTCCTCCTCTCTATGGATATGAGCCAAATTATGCTCCAAAACCTGGAGATTCCAGAGTATTTCCCATGGCGGGAGTGAGGGTTGAGCCTCACCTCAGATGTGGAGACAGCATGGAGCAGCATAGAGAAGAAGCCTAGGCAGAGATCCTGAGAAACTGAAACTTCATCTGTCTGATAAGCTTCCTTGACATTATCTCAAGCTTTAAATTAATTATCATGAGAAGGAAAAGCCTGTACTCTTCCACAGTGTGGTGGATGGAAACAAAGGGCTTCCTCCATGCTTGGATTGAAGTAGGAAAGTGGAAAAGGGGGTATCTTTCACTGAGTTTATGAAGGGGGATAGTGGGATGATCACCAAATGCTGCAGATCTTCATGTGGGGTGTTGCAGAAGCAGCAGAAGCTGGGAGCAGGATCAGGACATCATAGTGAATGACCTGCTCCTGAGGATGAGTATCAACCCTGGACCTCTCAGAAATAGTGTACACTTAGAGGGAGATGAATTTTAGTCTTTAAGCAAATGGAAACTGGTGGTATGAAAATGTGTATTTCATGAGATTTTTCTGCACTGGACTTTTCCCCATACTGACTTATTTTTTATTTGGAGCAAAGTCCGGAATAGAGTTTACCAGTCTCATTTCTGAGTTTCCTGTAACCCCGTCTTCTCTACAGAATCTTCGCACGGCACCCTCCCAGTCTACCCTGCTATTTCTTTCCTTTCCGCAGCTCATAACAGCTCTGCAGGTGTGAGAGGCATCTTAACACACTGGTGAGTGGCAGAAATTCCAAGGTTGGGAATGGGGAGGAGGGAAGAAAAAATGAAGAAAGGGAGGGAAGAGATAATCACATAGATTAGCCTCACTTACTAAAAATAAGATGTGTGATACTCTGAAAAGCACAGAATTTAACTGCAGAATCCACATTTCCAAATGGAATGTGTCTCTCCAGGACATGAGATTTGAGATTTTGCAAAAGAAATGAATAACAAATATCAAGGATTTCATACTCTATGGCCCATTTTACATTAAGTCCACACTATATGGAAAAATTAATCATCTATACTGACATAAACAGACAAGCATGATCATCTATTTTAATTCAAAAACCGGTATTTAAGCTTTTAATAGGAAATGCATCATGGTCCTGCCTTTCATCCTTCACCTGCCACTTTCTGAAGAAACTCTACTCTAGTGTTGGGTGTTGTGTTAAACTGTTACACACTAAAGTGTGATGCTGCATGAATTATATTGAGTGGTAGGGTAAGAACGGAGCTACGCTTTTGTTGCTTGGTGTGGTGGCATTCTATTTCTTTAAGTCATTGCATTATAAAGGACTTTATAATATATTTACACATATATTACACACTTTGTAATGTATTATACATAATACATTTACACAGATTCTACATAAAAAATGAATTCAAGAAAAAGGCAAATTAGGCATATGAATAACATAACCATAGATAGGGGTTTTTGCTTCCAATTGAACTGAACATTTCCACTCTTAAGTGAGAAACTGTTATGTTCATAGTTCCTTCCCCCTTGAGTAGTGGTCTCTGGTGGATCTCAGCACCAGCTAGAAAAGACAAAGGCAAAACAAGTTTTTGGGAACTTGGACAAATGTTTTGTTTCCAAGAAGTCAATTTGTACAGAAGTGAGCATCGTGATATCTCAAGTTCATCTTAGAAGGCTATATTTAGCCCAGGTTTATAAGAATCTTCCAGAAATTGCTTCACCACAGGAAATAGCAAGAAGGGGTAATTGTGGAATATGTTTTTTTCTGAGGCACATATACCTCAGAATATTCGAGAAAGAGAGCATCTTAAGATGTTTGCTGATCACCTCAGCACCTTGCTCTTTTAGATTCCAAGTTGTCTAACTTTGCAACTACGAGGAGAATCTGGGTCCCTATCAGAACTATACAATCTTAGAAGCAAAAGAGTCATGCGAAATTAGTAGTAGTGCTCCAAAGTAACTGGCCAAACCAATGGCTTTAAAATATTTTTCCGTGTGTCATACTATTAAAATGCATTTTATATCACAACCCGGTATACACTTACATATACATAGGTATATTTGATATGTCTGCTGCAATCATATGTTTCTTTCATCTCTATTCTGTTTAAAATTGCTTGTGATCAATTAAGTTGCTGCAATGTCCACTTGTGTGTCTCAACATACTGTTTGGAGAACACTTAGTTTTACTAATGAAAAAAAAATCAGTAGGTTATTTCATGTATGTGGGTAGGTATGAAATATAAAGGTGCTCTAACTTGCCTGCATGATGTAGACTACTTTCCTATTAAACGTCTATAGGCATCTCAGAATAATGACAGGTGACTTCCACCAGTTTCTCTGATAACAAGGCCTGGGTTTGCTCACAAAAATCGCAAGGAGAAAAGCTTACCCTCCAAGAGAGGGTGCTGAAGAGTGATGGGAAAAGACATTTGTAAAAAATCAGACCAAAACAAAACAGAAAGCCTGTATCCATGGAATAAATGGCGAGTTTCTCTGAGAAATGGAGGGGAATAGCTTATACTGCACATATTGACCAAGGTCAGGAAGGCCAGGAAGTCCTGGATAGTGAAGAGACTGTGCATTGTAACAAGCCAGCTCTAAGAATGGCAAAAAGCAAGAAGACAGAGAAAGAGAAGAAAAACATCCCTCTTTCAGGGGGTTTTAGTGGTGAATAGATACAAATGAAATGAATAAGCAAACTACATTACTATCAAGGAAGAGATGAGTTCAGAGGAGGAGACATGAGCCATAGTTAGATGAGGCTTTGCAGGGAATAGTAAAAGAAAACAAATGTGGTTTCCCTCTTATTGAAGAAAAAAGTAAGTGAAAATGTACTTTTAACTAAGTTAAGACAAGTATTCTCTGAGATAAGTAAGTTTTAAAATAATGGTTTCTTGTTTTTCTTTTTTTATTTTGTTGTTGTTGTTGTTGTTTTTCTGAATGGAAGACTACTGCATAGTTCCTGAGAACGTAGTATACAAGATATTTTGAGGCCTGCTACAGCAGCTCACACCTGTCATCTCAGCACTTTGGGAGGCCGAGGTGGGCAGATCACGAAGTCAGGAGATCGAAACCAGCCTGGCCAACAAAGTGAAAGCCTATCTCTACTAAAAATACAAAAATTAGCCCAGCATGGTGGTGCACGCCTTTAGTCCCAGCTACTCAGAAGGCTGAGGCAGGAGAATCACTTGAACCCGGGAGGGGGTGAATCAAGATCTCAGCACTACACTCCAGCCTGGGCAACAGAGCAAGACTCCCTCTCGAAAAAAAAAAAAAAAAAAAAAAAGATATTTCAGATTTTGGGCTCCACAACTAAAATTAACAGTGGCAAATTCAAATGTGTTCAAGTTAGAGAATCTGAAATAGTGAAAACTCTTGAACGAATACTTTATTAAGAACACCACAGGATCTGAATGCGTCCATCTTAAAGAAATGAATGTTCAAGTGAGATGAAGTCTCTCTCCCCAGGTATAAAGTAGAAAAGGCCAACACATTTTTGTGATTTGAAAGAGGCATATACAAATCAAAGAAGACATCATACTTCGTGGTGGTGGGAATCAAAGATTGTTGATGCCATCTCAAATTCTGGGACTCAAGTCTAAGTTTTGGTAAAGAAAACTTGGAAGATTCAAGACCAATATAAATTTTGCCTTTCTCATGAAATTGTCTCCTTAAGGTTTGCTGTTTTAAGGGAGACAAAACATGCAGGAAATCTTAGAACTATAATCCATTTATACAAGAATTTTTAAAGAAATTTCAGCTTTCATGCCAACACAGATGGGTTGGTACTGGCCTCCTGTGCTATACTGACATATATTAAAAGGCTTGCTAACAATGTCACTCATGAGTATAGTAAAAGGAAGAGAAGTTCTTTAAACTTGATTTTTTTTTTTGGTCCCTTCTTTAGCTCATAGTTTTGAGACATTAGAAGCAATGCATTTATCTTCTAAAGCAGAAAGGACAGAAATAAAACACATTTCAGTATTAGATTTTTTATAGTATTTCATAGCTACTCAAAAAAAGTATGTCAACAATTTTGAAAATCTTAAAATTTGAACTTAACCTGTGAATTAAAAAAAAAGACCTTTAAGTCAGGAGACCTAAAATTGAGATTAACTACAAACCATGCATAGATGCTAGACTCATTACTTTATACTCTGGTTTACCATAACTACTGTAAAGTTGTTTTTATTTTTATGTTATTGATCACCCAAAATTATGGGCTTTAGTAACTAAAAATAATAGAAAAGGGAAATGAACCTTAAATAAGTATTTTAAATTTACCTCCCTCTTTCTCAGCTTTATTGAGGTATAATTGATAAATGAAATTTGTATATAGTCAAAGTATACAATGTGATGTTTTTATATAGGTATACACTGCAAAATGACTGCTACAATCAAGCTAATTAACATGTCTATCATCTCACATAGCTACCTTTTTTTGTGATGATAATACTTAAAATCCATTCACTTGGCAAACTTCAAGGATGTAATACATTTTTATTAAGTAAAGTCATCATGCAATTCATTAGGTCTCCAGAATTTATTCATTTTATAAATGCAAGTTTGTACCCCTTGACCAGCATCACCATGTTTGCCCCTGGGGGGAGCCTCCCTCCCCTCTTAATGCTTAAGATACAGTATTGTGCTAAGTGGGGTTTCTTTGCAAAATTCATGAGCTGTTCTAGATTTTTAGTAATTTAAATAGTATTCTAGATCTAATCCATTTTTTTGCCAAATAGTTCATGCTAAGATCTGAGAAACATGAAGGGAAAATTGCATTCAGAGTATTCTAGTAAATACAGTTGAGTATTTTGTGGGTAGCCTTGCATACAGAAACCTGCCCTCTGCCTGGTATCAATTATAATTAACTAGTAGAAAAGAATATTCTTTTAAATTTGAAAATGATAGAATAATAAGCACATGATACCTACAATTGTAAATAGTTTTTTAAAAGTATGATTTCAAGTAAAGTTGATTAATAATGGGTTCTTAAATCATATGCATTCTATTTAGGTTGATCTTGAGAGAGGCTCATTTGCAACATAACTCTTAGGCGCGGTAAAGATGCAGAATTTCTAAGTGCATACTATGCACGATTAGGAGGATGCCTGAATATACTTTTAAAAGAGATTTTTAGTTTATAAGACAACTCTAATTTAAGAGACCCAGTTAGTAATTTCTGATTAATTACAGTAAAATGTATAGGAATCATAAATTACTGAGTTTTCTCTGAATATTTGTATTTTAAGAAACTAAAACACCATGTGAGAAAATACTATTGTAATACGTTTGTAATTAGTTTGTTTTTATATCCAGGTAGCAAACTCCATGAGGGCAAAAACCTGTTTATCATGTTTGTCATTGAATCTTTTGGGTCTAGGAAAGGACATAATACATTTTAAATAGTTGTCTATAGAGTAAATGCATGAATGTTCTGATAGAATGTAAAGCAAAGACAAACAACCAAAAGAAGCAATTCTTATGTTAGCAATACATAAACATCTTCTAGATCTCAGGCAATATTCTTTTTTAAGTCTGTTGAAATGAAACACTGGCAAGTTCTTAATTTTTAAAGATAGCATTAGCTATAGCATCACTAGGCTATACTTTTTGTGCTAGAAATACATGCTTAAATTAATAGATATATTTCTTATGGATCAAAGGTACAATGTATTATGTTTAAGATCTCTGATTTTGAATTAGTCATATCCAGCTTCAAATACTCATTAATTTACCTCTGTAAAATACCTCTTTTGTAATCTTGGACAAATTACATAATCTCTGTAACCTCTATTTTCTCATCAGTAAAATGGAAATAAGGTATTTACCTCATAGAATGATTAAGAATGTAAAATAAAACTGTTCTGTGTGATATATATATATATATACACACACATATAATCATATGTATAATACACACATACACACACATATATAGTGATTAGAAAGCAGACATTGATAAACAATAGTAGCTATGATTCATGTGATAAGAAAATTCAATTTATTAACAGATTGTATAACCAGGTTTATTTTAAAAATTAAAGTTTTTTTTTCTATTCTGGTATGCAGCTTTTAAGAATTTGTTTATAAAATTTGTAAACAAACAAAATTTGTTTCTAAAAAAAGTAAATGGATTTTCCAGTGAATTGAATTATTTGGAATTTTTTGGTAAAGGTTTTCCTAATTTACTGACAAAAAATTTATACATATATAAAAAGGGGTCTGGTGTCCACAGGAGATTGAGTTTGAAATGTTAGATTCTATAAAATATATAAAATTATTTAGAAACAACACTTTATTATATCTGAAATTATGATGTCAATGGAAAAATAAAAAACTATGTATAAATCAAAATATACACGTTTTTCAGGACATGAGTAACTACTTTGGTGTTAATGGCCCTAAGGTTTTTTTAGTAGATACAGCCTTAGTTTTCTGACTTGTAAGTGAAGATAACAATACCTGTGGGCTCTTCCTCTTTCTCTCTCCTTCTTCCCCACTCACTGTTACACATGTACACATTAAAAACACAGATTAAATAGGGTTTGACATAGCAATTAGTACAGTACTTGGCACATTACTGACAATGACAATAATGAGTTTGGTAATAATGGTCATCCCAAACGTGTTTAGTTAATTAACACTAAAAAATGTATCAGAGTCCAGAAAAAAACACTGTTGTAAATACCATAAGGAAGCAACCACTACATTAAGAAATATCCATGATTGTATTACCTTCAGAGGCTCATTTTAATTTTAAGATGATGAGATCAGTTTTTCTGCAAAGTTAAACTGAAAAATATGACATCCTGCCTTGGCTTCTCAAAGTGCTGGGATTACAGGCATGAGCCACCATGCCTCTAGTTTGATTTCATAATGTAAATGAACACATAAGAAATGGAGCTTATTCTATAGCAAATTTCCTCAGTGGAGATCTGAGGTAATAAAACCTGAAGAAGCACTTTGCCTTTTCTCATCCTGATAAATACACTAGATATTGTGAATCATTTTTGGAGAGATAGAGTCTCAGTCTGGAATTTGTTAGAAATGTACTAACACCTGGTTTTTTTCCAATAGAAAAGCTTTGACTTGAATTACACTTCACAGTTTATTTCCTTGTCACGGTGGGACCCATGACAGGTGAGACCTTAGTAGTCTGAGGTGTATGAATTAATCTAGATTGTGGCTTTGAGCAGAGGAAGAAAATTGAAGCATACCTCCAATAACTGATGACATCCATTAGGTGTCTGCTGACATTTTGAGACTGATGCAAGGCATGGGAGAATTAAAATGACATCGTTGTCTTTCATCATTCAACAACAACAAAAAATATCTACTGACTTCCCTTAGTGCAACAAACTTTTTTTCCCCCCTATATAATATACATGCTAACAGCATCAAAAATTCCATTTTTTGTAAACTCCTTTAGGAAATTGCAAAAGCAATTGAGGTTTTTGAAGTGATGAAGGATTTCTTTGCCAAGCAAAGTTTCAACTGTAAGAAAAGAGTATGCCATCTGTGATCTTGGCAACAAATTTGGTTTGCTACTCTTGGCCAAGGAAGTCTTCTGTCATTGTAACCTGTGGGTATCAATGGATATAAAGGATACTGCCAGCGATACTCAAATCTTTCTTTTCCACTGCCTTAACAGTCACCAAATAAAATTTCAGCTATATATATATTATATATATAAAATATTATATATAATATATCTTGCATATAACATATATATTATATATATAACATATATATAATTATATATAATATATATGTTATATGCAAGATATATTATATATATATTATATATATAATATATATATTATAATACATATATATTATAATATATATATTATTTGCAAGACCTATGGCTTAATAACAAGAAATCTTAGGGAATTTGAATGAAATTCAGGCATCAGATTCACTTTTTTAGAGAAGAAAAATGTCCAGATCGCAAAATAGTTTGACAATAATGAATTCATCAATTACTTGAACTGTTTAGTAAATACTTGAGCCATAAAAATAAAATAAATTTTATTTTATGACAAAGGTCTTCCAGTCACCTCAAGTGCTATGTAAGTAGGTGGCTACCTCACCAATCTGTCATTTTACAATAAAGTACTGATGCCAAGAGATAATGGATTTTCCGGTGTTGTAGGAGGCACTTCTTAGTAGCGAAAGCTGTTGATTTCTCTGCAGTTAAAAACAAGCACATTAGAGTAGTTTTAAACTTAACTGAAGGTGAATTATTCTTAGGTGACTTGAAAGTTGATTTGTGATTTCTCTTTCTTTACTACATCTCAGAGTATTAATGACTTGAAACTTGTTAAAGATGATCTTGTAAGAAAATGAGATACTCCAGGTCAAATTCCCTCAATGAGTCCTGTAGAATGGATCATTAATGCATGAATATCAATGTCAAACAACAAAACTTTTGAGAATTTTTATTTTGTTTGCTAACTTTGTGAACTCTGATGTTATTACTTTTGTCATCAAAATAGAGAAGTTCAAACCAAATAGATGTAAAAAAGGAAATGCATTAATTATTTCCAGGGGAAACACCCCCACCCCCAAAATTTAACTTCATCTTTAAAGCAAACAATATTGACTTATCAAAAAATATACATACTTTCTAGCAGAATTGAGGTTTTATTTTCATTTTGCTTTCCCCATTTAGATTTACAAAAATTGAACAAACAGAGGTTCTGATTTTCTGATTTTTATTAAGAAACGTTTCATACCATGTGAAGGAAATTAGTTTCCAGCTCAATAAAATAAACTGCACATGTATGTTTCCTATGCTTAGAAAACTTTCATTTTATTCTTTTCCAAATTCATTATTTTATGTAGATTTTAAATAAATCATTCATTTCTGAAGAAAGAGTTTCCTAATTGTCCTTATACAGGCAAATGTGCCTATTCTATATTCTCACATGACTACATACCAGCCCGCTTATGGCAGTTATCATATGTGCAAGTATACATATTTGTGTGATTTCATTAAGCTAATGTCTCTTCCATTGGCCTGCATCTTCCAGGAGAGCAGAAGCTCTGCATGTTTTTCTTTTTTTCTATTATTATTATTTACTGTATGTGGGCTCTGGGGTACATGTGCACATCCTGCATCCTACAGGATTGTTGCATAGGCACATACATGCCATGGTGGTTTGCTGTCTCCATCCCCCCACCCAGTCACCTACATCAGGCATTTCTCCTGGTGTTATTCCTCCTCATATTCCCTGCCCTTCATCACCGTCCCTCCCCTCCTTTCCCCTTCACCCCCACACCTAGCCCCGTGAGTGTTGTTCCCTTCCCTGCACCCAAGTGTTCTCGTTGTTCACCTGCCAATAAGTGAATACATGTGGTGTCTGGTTTTCTGTTCTTGTGTCAGTTTGCTGAGAATGATGGTTTCTAGATTCATACATGTCTCTACAAAGGACATGAACTCATCATTTTTATGGCTGTATAGTATTCCATGGTATATACGTGCCACATTTTCTTTGTCCAGTCTATCATTGATGGGTATTTGGGTTGGTTCCATGTCTTTGCTATCGTAAACAGCACCTCAATGAACATGTGTGTGTGTGTGTCTTTATAATAGAACAATTTATAATCCTTTGGGTATATACGCAGTAATGGGATTGCTAGGTCCAATGAAATTTCGATTTCTAGATCCTTGAGGAATCACCACACTGTCTTCCACAATGGTTGAACTTACACTCCTACCAACAGTGTAAAAGTGTTCCTTTTTCTCTACATCCTCTCCAGCATCTGTTGTCTCCAGATTTTTTAATGATTGCCATTCTGACTGGCATAAGATGGTATCTCAATGTGGTTTTGATTTGCATTTCTCTAATGACCAGTGATGATGAGCATTTTTTTCATATGATTTTTGGCCGTGCATATTTCTTCTTTTGAAAAGTGTCTGTTCATGTCCTTCACTCACTTCTGAATGAGTTTGTTTGTTTTCTTTTCTGGTAAACCTGCTTTAGTTCTTTGTAGATTCTGGATATTAGCCCTTTGTCAGATGGGTAGATTGCAAAAATGTTTTCCCATTCTGTTGGTTGCTGGTTTACTCTAATGATTTTTTTTTTCTGTGCAGAAGCTCTTAAGTTTAATTAGATCCCATTTGTCTATTTTGGCTTCTGTTGCCATTGCTTTTGGTGTTTTAGTCATGAAGTCCTTGCCT